>JAGDQP010005446.1:0-78226 GCA_022664845.1 Lepisma saccharinum | reverse complement strand
TCTGAGAGGTCTCCCATTTTACACTACCTCCGTCTGCTGCAGCCACTGCACACTCCTGTTCCACGACGCCTGACGTAGTATGGAGACCGACCTAACACACCACCACCAGCAGTCCGGCGCTGCGGTCGCCACGACACCACTGCCAACCCATACATCTGACGTGTTGCCAACTACAGGTGTTTCCATTATTCTGATAAGCATCTGTATATATATATTTATATATATAATAAATCACAGCCATATTCAATCCACTAGTGGATGAGGTCTCTCCCCGAAGGAAGGAGTTGGTCTACTGCTCCCACGCTGACCAGACGGGTTGGGAGAGGGAGCCAAAGCTCTCACTGTGATCGCCACTGTCTTTTATTCACAGCAGCTCCCGAAATTGTCCTCACGATGCTGGGTCAACACAGAAATTTTTGAGCTCCCAAATATATATATATATAAAGGGGCCACCGCCCCGTTGCTGACTACTGAGTGGTCCAAAGCTCGATTCCCGGCGCCTACCCAGCATCGTGATGCATTGCGGAGCTGCTTTTAATAAGAGATAGTGGCGATTACAGTGAGAGCTTCGGCTCTTCTTTCCTGACCCGTCTGTTCAGCGTGGGAGTAGTAAACCAACTCCACCCTTCGGGGAGAGGCCTCATCCAGTAGTGGATCGAATATGGCTGTGACTTGTTTACAAGAGGACCTGGAAACCGGGACAGGACCGACAAACCGAAAAAGTTGCCCCAAAAGGCTCATGCCTCTAATTCGTTCACGTCGTGGGACCTGTTAGTACCCAAGCAACTGCTTGGCCAACGAACATGCATTGGCTGCTCACCAACCCGCATGGTGAGTCAAATGTCTGCATCCTTCCTTTCTTGACACATGATGGTACATGTAAGGGAATAACTTCGCAGGACGTCATTACCCGTTGAACGGAATTCAGCTGGCAACGGCAGCGGTCAGTCCCGCAGGAAGTCAGAGGGTTAAAATGCCTGGACTGCTAGAACACCGACACTTCAATACAAACAGACTTATACGTTGCTACTGTGATCTGCAAGTCGATTGCAGGAGACGACAAATTAGAACAATTTTTGGAATGAACTTAAGATGATTCAGTGGGACATCATTGGATTATGAGAAGTGTGGGGAGAGAATGAAGAACAATTGGAACTGCCGTCAAGGCACATGTTCTACTTAAAAAGAACAGGAAATGGAAGATCGCAGGTATTGGCTTTATAATTAATAAAGACCTGAAGAAGCGGATCACAGAAATTGTAGGACTTTCAGATACAGTCCCATGAGTAATGATAAAGATAAACAAGAGATAGAGTATAGAAGTTATAAAGTATATGCTCCAGCAACGTCACATCCGGAGGAGGAAGTCGATGACTTTTACGAGCAGATACAGAAGAGTTTGGGTAGTAGAAAATCGCCTTAGAAAATTGTAATAGGAGACTTCAATGTACATGTAGTAACTAAGCAGAGCAGTGACAAGAAAGCAAGAAATTTGAATTTGGTAAAAGAAACCAGAGAGGATAGAAGTTAGCGGAATCCTCAGAAGCCAATAGACTGTTCCTTTCCAATATATTTTTAAGAAACCGCCCCAGAGGAAGTGGACATGGTAAGGCCCAGATATGACTAAAACGAAATAGACTACGTTTCATCGAATAACAGGGACATTCTACAAGACGTGTCTGTTCTGAACATTTTCAAAATCTCGACTGATCGTACGATGTTAAAATGTAAGATTAAACTAAATACTAGACATGAGAGAAAAAAACTAATCAGAGAAAAGCCGCCACTTTTAGATCCGGAAAATCTAAAGAACACAAACAAACATTCGAGATAGAACTAAGCAACAAGATCCGCGCCTTGGAAAGTGGGAAGAGAAAGAGGACATCAAAAAGAGAAATAGTATACTGACTAAAATAAGAAAAGAGACAGCCAATGAAATAACAGGCATCAAAAAAGAAAGAAAGCAAGATCTCAGAAGTAACAGAACTCTTGGCGAAGAATAGAAGGAAAACTGAAGAAGAGGAGAACTGCATTAAGAAGATTTAATACATAGAGCTAAATAATACCATCAGGAAGAAAATTAAAATTGTACGAATATACAACGAGCATCTTGTTAGAATTACATTCGAGAAATACAAGAGCCTGAAGAAAAACAGGCAGCAGCTGGTGATAGGCAAAGCGCAAATAACTGCAGTTAAGAGACCAGACGGAACCGAAACACGAAATATGTAAGAATTTATAAAAATGTATGAAAATTTCTACAGCGAAGTTTAGTACTCAGAAGAATAAATACTAAATGAAGATTCAGAAACAATGATATAGATGTCCCAGACGTAATGAAAGAAGTTGATAAAGTATTTCGAGGGATGATGAACGGGAAATCGCCACGAGACTCACAGCTGAGATGTTTAAATGGAGAGCTGAAAAGATGATAGAAGAACTTGCCAAATTATTCTCAATGTGCCTGAGGAAGAGAGAAATTCAGTCAAGTTGCAGTAATGCTATCATTATTTTGCTGTAAAAGAAAGGGGACAACGAACGCTTCGAGAACTACAAACCTATTAGTTTACTGTCAGTCACCAAAATGTTCACCAAACCTATTTTGAATTGTATTGAACGAGACTTAGATTTTAACCAGGGAAGGGAACAAGCCGGATTTCTTCGTTGATTTAGTACAATGGACCACCTAACATTGATTAAGTTATTGAAAGGGCTATTAAATATGAACTTGCGCTGTGTATGGGCTTTGTAGATTTTGAATTAGCTTTCGATTTGGTCTCCTTGCCAGCAGTACTTAAATCAATTGAACATCAAGGCATTAAAAGTGGATACATCACATTACTGCAAAACATTTACTCGACTGCCACATCTGTCATTAGACTACATCAAGAAATAAAAAAAATGGAAAATGAGTAAGGCAAGGAGTTTCAACTTCTCCAAAACTGCTTTTAGCTGACCTGGAGAGATCGTTCCAAAATTTAAACTGAGATGGGGTTGGAATTAAGATCAATGGTGAATATCTTCATCACCTACGAGTCACTGATGATTTAGTTCTGTTTGCTTCAAGTGCAAAAGATCTACAAACCAGAATGGCTGAGTTGTGTAATGAGAGTTCGAAAATTGGACATAAAATGAATTTAAATAAATCAAAATTAATATACAATCAACATGCCGCAAAGAAGAAAATAAAGATAAGTGAAGGAAAATATGCATTGTTGAAGAGTATGCTTACCTAGGCCAGCTCAATACACCAAATTACAAGTTGACTTATGCCTTCCTCGCTCGATTCCGCGTTAGGGATTCATTCCCTGCGGAATCCAACGCCAGTATCCAGGAAACTATCTTCAGGTAGATGGATTGTTCACGTTCGCGAATTGGTATCGTACAATCATTGCTCAGAGGCAAGGGGAAAGACGGGTTTCTAATGAAATTGTCGCGTCTGACGGCGGCGGTTAACAACCAATTTCCAACGGTTGAATGACGGGGCCGCAACCAATTGCTCATGGTGTACCTTGTAATAATATGGATATTATTAATTTTAGGTGGTGTCAGTCTCTTCTGTTTCAATGACTTCCAGATCAATTACCATTATTATCGTGAGTTATAAGACTATATGCCCGGTGAATAAATTTACACATAGTATTCGTGCACCATTCTACGCATTTTACCCTGTAAAGCAGGTATCTCCCACTGTTGACAATCAGTTAAACAACGTGAGTCTATGAACGTCATGTGTCTACCTACCATTATTGAAAAGTGCAATACAGGAGCCAAAGGGACAAATCGTACGCAATTGTTCTCACAATTCCTTTTATTTTATCTCAAACCTGTAGACGATTGCACCTAGTATACGACAAACGAACTCAGTCTTTTAAGTTTCAGAAATAAATTGTGTATACTATCTAGGTGTGAGTGTTCACTCAGAATTGAGTTATTGTAAAGGAATGCATCAGAAACTTCCCAGGTGTAATCGATTTTTAAAACAGATAAAATTATGGTATATTAAATATATGGTATCTAAATAAAAGTTCTATGTACTTTACCCCTAAAAAATAATACTCATCAACGTTCAGACTTTTCAGACAAATATTTCGAAGTGAAGCTCCTTCACTAGTCGCAATCAAAGCTGAATAAAAAACATAACCCTTAAACTTTTCGGGACGACTTCCCTCATACATACATTAAAAAATTGAAGAAAGACCATTATCCAACAATTGCCGATCAGGAATTGATATACGAGCCACTAAGTTACCTATCGGGCCAAACACTTTTTTTATAACTTTTAGAACAATGCAGTTTTAGAGTTCATATCTGTAGTTTAATCCACGAAATTCAAGAGTTACCAAGGTAGATCTCTAGGGTCAGTAGATTGAACGAGGTCTAAATCTGTGTGCCAACTGAAAGATTATAGCTTTCATATCCATTTAAATGCATAAACACACTTTCCAGCGAGAATGGACTTGACACGATAGGTAACTTAGTGGTTCGTATCACATTTGGATCTATTGATTGGAGGTATGTGAAACAATTAATATTAGGAAAAGAATAAAACAAGTTCAGAAACCCTTTAGTATTTTGACCAGGTTACGACATTCTGTGATACAGGCTAATCAAACGTAAGAACTTCGTGCAAAAATATTAAACCACTCCCTTTCCAAACACCACACCACAACTGTAAAGAATATATAATCAACACATTTAAATAGTTTCTCTTTATTCACAGATATTAACTTAAGTATATCTGAAAACGTTTGGAAACTATATGCCAGATGCTGTGTCCCTTGGAAATAACATTACACAGGTTTTTGCTTTATTATGATATTTAACGTTCAGTAAAACGCCTAAAATACAAAGTGAAGACGTGTGCGCTTGGTTAGGAACAAATGGATCAATTACCTGTTTTTCGCTAATATTTATATTTATTAGGTTATTAGGGATATTGTACACAATTACTAGATTAATCTCGCGAGTTTGAATGAAATGCATTTTGATTAAACATACATTTGGAGAACAATCAGAATTAAAAGAGAATGTTTAATAAGTAGAGTTAGTTATTTTTTTCTATTTACATTCAACCACCTTTGACAACCAATAGCAGCAAGAGGATCTTACATAATGAATCAGTATAACGTAAATACAATTAAGAAAAAAATAACACTGTGCCAAACCTTTTTCCCAGAAGAGAGATGAAGAGTTCTGAGTATGTAAATCTTTAAACGAAAATATAGTGAACAATTACCTACGTCTTATGATCCCATCAATGACTTCCAATCTACTTTTGTAAACTAATACTCTGGTGCGTCGCTTTTGGATTTCCGGCAATATGGTTCTTCTGGCTCTGGTTTTCTTCTTCACAACACATATTATTTCCTTGACACAAATATATAATAACTCCATAAGCGACATTAAACTTCCACCAAAGAAGAAACTGCCGATTCCCCCAAATGATACTGAAATTGTCAAAAGAAGTTCGATATTATTTCAAGTTGGGCTATATATCATACACTTTTATTTTTCAGAACAACATTTACAGACAGCCGTTGTGCTTAAAGGTTAATTTTAGTTAATAATAAAGGATCGTTTGAGGGCGCTCTTGAGGTTAAATCTATAATGTTTGCCTTCGTGAAATACAGTAAAACTTGGCCTCATTAAAGTTAATCCCTGAAACAAGACAATTATTGTAGCCTTGGTAATTAGGTACAAAGCCAAATAATCGAGATAATATTTTAAAAGTAATGTTGTTTATACTAATGATAATGATTCTTGATGTGTTCTTGTTGGTTCATTTATGGAACGAAGATCCTGGGCAAAATAAAACAATGCGTAGTATTAACAACACCCTTAAATTTGCTTACAACTGTTCAGTTCTATACCAATAACATTTGCATTCATTAAGCTGACGCATCAGTAAGAGAACAAAGTACTGCATTTTTAATTAACAGACTTAAATCAGAATTACCATCCAACTCTGCACTATGTTAAGTCCCAAAACTTCCCATTGTGAAATGAGTTTATAGTAACATCAATTATCAATATAATCATTGTAACTATGCAAGAGCCACGTTAGAAACATATATTTTATGAAATTAGTATTTAATGTAGGGAAATGTTAGTGTAGAATACAATTAAGTAACACTTTTAAATATAGAGATATTATGATAGTGATGCTGCATTATTTTCAAATTACTCTGCTCCAATTAAAGCTCAATATTTGTATCTAAAAAACTAGAATACGATAAGTATCCCTAAGTCGTAATTAAACTGAATATATATATATATATATATTTGCATTTAACCCAGAAATTTTTAAATTATGCCAAGTTACATTGATGATTAATTTGCTTATGAATGTTCTCAGCTGTGGTGAATTTTGAGTTTAGCAAACTGATTTTTATAACAATAAAGTTTGAGCTTATTTTTGATCATGTTCATTTTAATGCTTCTCAACAAAATATTAAAGATGTTTTGGGAATTATATAGCTACCTAAATATAATGTTTAAAGGTTATGATGTTTTTTTTATTTTAATAGTGTGTGTTTCAAGGGAAAAGCAAACGACACACTTCATATAATATACTAACTACATGTTACACTACTTTTACAATGAAATCTGGTTAATTAATTAGTTCCTGTAACTGACATAATTCTGCAGTTTGCTTTAAGGACAAAAATTGCATAATTCCACAAAATAATCTTTTTACGCATTAATATATTCCTTTAAATAGCTTGTATGGAAAAGGAAATGAGCAGTTGAAGTATCAAGAAGTAACGGACAGCGAAGTGAATGGTCTTTTGTTCTTTACGGATTACCAGATGTTTTGTGAAGTCCACATTACACTTATGAATGAGTTGGAGGATCTTACGGAATTTGCTAAATATAAATTACGCTTCAGATCCATTGGACAATATCAGAACCTTTATCTAAGTGTATTGATGTAGAGTTTAAGATAATTGTTAATTATATCTATATATTATGCCCCAGTATATAATTTCTATATCCAACACCAGTTGGATCCATTTGAATTTGTGACCCTGGGGCATATTTTGCTTAGGCCGAGATAGGATAGAAGGTAGATATGTGGGGGAGGAAAGCAAATATGAGCAGATTTACATGAACCATCATGTCATTAGTATGGTGAAAATAAGGGAATTCTGAGTTACAGGTGTTTGTATGCAAGCAGAATATCAAATGAAAAGCCAAAATATTTCCGCCAGTCCCTAGGAGAAACGGAGAATCTTAGGATATATAAATTAGTTGTAAGTTATACGTGTTTTAAAAATTGGGATTATTTCCACACATTAGTTCTTTATTGTAATTACTTTGTTATTCATAAATACATTCCAGTTTTGACGTAGGTTTTATAATTTTAAGTTTTTAAATTGTACAGAACATTTAGAAAATCAATTTTTTTAACATTTCAAAATTTGTTTGTTGGCTTCCAATTCGAAATAGAATTGTTGATACAAGAAACTCACAACATGTGTAAAATCCAGAAGTGCTTTAACTGAAAATATATAATAATCTCCATGTAAAACCCTCATCAGTTTAAAAAAATCAAGAATTATCTTACATGAAAATATAAGCTAAAAATTCATGTATTTTGAGGATTATTTAAATATTTGAGATATTTGTGAATGTGGACGGTTTTTAAATTTTCGAAATTATATAATTTCTCTAAAGGGTTTGAGTTTGTTGAGGATATTTAGGAAAATATTCAATTGTTAAAGAATCAACCTGGAGCACATATCAGTATCATTCAAATGTCAAAGGTATTTAATGAAATCTTCAGTAATATGTAGAGATCTTCCTGAGTATTTATGCTTCTGATTTAAAGATTTGTATCCTAAGGGAAAGCTTACTAAAATTTCAAAAAGCTAAGATTATTTTAAAAATGTTTTTGCAGAGACACAGATAAATTTTAAAATACATCTCTGAGGGAAATTTCGTACAAGTTATTATTTATATGACATTTAAGACAGGATCTGTTTCTTAAGAGCAGGAAAACACCCTCTAGCGCTGGTTACCATAGAACGTAGCCATAAATATGGAAAAATACGTTTCTACTTTCAAACATAATATTTTATTATGTCTAAGGAATTACATTGATTCTGCTGTGATGGTGTGACATTGCCTCGAACCGGTTAGAGATTATGTTAAGATCATAAAGATAACACTGAAAGAATTAATGTTAATTCGAACTATTAGAAGTAATACCAGAAAACCAATCCTTCCTTAAAATATAGTAAATGTGTTACATACCTATAATCTCAAGGTCTCCAAACATTACGTCACGTTTGTATCGCAGAACTGGAAATGATCGTACCAAATACAGGATCAAATCAACCTTTGACCTACAGGAAAAGGAATAATAAGTAGTAATTCTTAAATGATTAAATTATTATTTTAATGGAATCTAAACATTTTGTTTCCTGAACATATACTTTTTTATCTTACTATCGGTCTGTGGAAGACGATTTACTAACTTGACATACGCTGTGGTAATTAAAAGATATAATAATCCTCTGCAGGATAACAAATCGAAAGGTATATATTACAAATTTACGGGTTTTATATTTGGATTGAAGTGAACGTAATTCTACTTCAGTTGCAACTTGACAATCTAATACATTGCAAATTGTTATTTAAAACCTACATTGAGAAGAAATATCCAACTATATGTATAAAAAAATACGTCGCAACCTAGTTCAAAATCAAACTACTTGAAAGATGCTATAAACTAAACTTGTGATAGGAAATCAGTATTAAGTTGAATTTGTCATCAATCTCAGTTAGAGTTCAATGTTTTTGTGCAGTTTAAGGCTCAGTCTGAAAGCAACTGAAATATTAATACACTAAAAGGAAACTCTCAAATACAACATAAAAAAATATATTACTTAGCAATGGAACATATTTATACCAGTAGCTGTCGCTAACTAATCACTCAACATTTTACTGGGACTAGATCAGAGCAAATTATTGAGGAAGATTTATACTAATACATGTGTGTAAATAAAGGGAGAAAGCAAGTCCAACAATACGCAAATTAAATATTTCTTGGCAAATTATATTTTACACGATTCTCAGCATAAAAGAAATTATTTTAATGCGTGTCACACACAATTATTTTATTCACACGAGAATGGAGAATATTAAATGTTAAGTATCTGCTTTCTTGACCATCTCAACAGGAGAAACAATTCCACAATAATAAATTTTGCTTACAGATACAATTGCCATTCTTGTATACATGAAGAAAATTGAATTTAAGAGTTAATCGTGCCTGCAAACGTCCACGAAAACTATTTAAAAATATAAAATCTATACATGCAGGTTGTTTGTAGTACCATGATGAAGTAGGGGAAAAAGTAACTTGATCTACAATAATGAGTACACCGCTTAAGTTTAAAATACTATGAAGCCTGGAGGAAAAATATTTGTAGATGGTACATGCAGTACATTAGAATTGAAGAATGGTCAGAAAACTAAGTCTGGATTGACATATTTGAAACATGGAATGTTGACTTCAACATTTGTTGTCTAAAATTGCTTCTTCTTTAGGTTGGTGCCCATAATCTTATTAAGTCTACTTGGAAATATGTTATTAACTTTACTACAAATATTCCAAATGTTCTATTTTCCTAGATATAACAGAAGAATACAGGTTAAAAAAGTGGATGTCCATTTGAGACATACGCGCGAATAAAAATTTATGTGATGTGTTAGAAGATACAGCCATATTCTACAACATATTCCGTTACAATTTTGTACTAACTACAATGCCCATGGAATTTCAAGCATTTGGCGGTTTTTGGCATTACCACTTGAAGCATTTTATATTCAAGAATGTGATTATGAGATTTTTGGCACCTACAATGTTTCCTATTATCAGTCTTCTTTTTATCATCAGTTCCGGTTTAGCGCACCTGCGGTGCACATGCGTGGGGATATAGTTTTTTCATTGTTTGTAGTTGCAGTAGTAAATCGGTTCCTGAGTGCTGGGAGTAAGGTACCTAGTCTTTACCTAGTGATAGGAGGGATGCTTTTAGAAACGTGTTACATAAGATTGTTGATTTGTGCAGTGCCGTAGGTACGGGGGGGATATGAAGGATATATCCCCCCTTGACTTCATCTTTATGAACTTGGAAGGATAATCTTTCCACAAGAAAATAATTATGTTATGTTTGGAAACATATAGTTGTTACCTAAAATATAAGATTAATTGTAAGGGCGGTAACAACCCTATAGCTTGCGACCATCCCGATATATTGAGAACTGACATAATACCGATAGCGTCGATTAAAAAAAACGATGTCTAGACAGTGATGAAGAATGTAGTAATTCCTATAATACTGCTAGTCCCAACGAGGGTAGAGCGAAGAAAATGTTGAGTATAAAACATTTAAAATCTATGGTTGAAGCACTTATTTTCAACGTAGAAAAGAAATAACTTTATTACATTACATATGAATTATAAATTATAATTACACATAAATTGGCTTTGTAAAACAAGGCGTAAGTAAATAAATAAATAAGTATTGGAAAGTTTCATTTGTAAGATTTAATGTGATCTTTCAGATCATTAAGGGAGAATATACACATTTGGTTAACTTTATGTCCCATGGGCAATGCTAGTAACTTTTGACTTCGACCTGTCACGATTGTGCGGAGGCAACGATTGTTAAATTTCACAAACATCCATGCTCCAGGTAGAATTCGAACCCGCAACCTTGGAGAAGCTGGCTTAATGCCTCAGACCATACGACTACCTCAGTCTGCTCTACGGGGTGAAAAGGTTAAACATTAAAGTCAATTACTGAAATTTGCGATCAAGTTTCAATTAAGGAGTTTTTTTGCGTGATTAAATGAAGCTGAATCATTTTCTGCATTCGCGGCTGTAACTCTTAATATCACCTACATGGGAACCTTTGTTGAATGTGATCATGTTGTAGTTCACCCCTGCCATCCTGGTATGACATTTCCACTGATTTACATGCGAATTGTTTTGCAAGTCTTGTGTCTCTCAGGAGCGTAATTTTTAACTTCTGTTTTCGCCTAGTGCTTCGTCATTTTTTTAGTGATATTGTTTTATAGAAATGCAATATTTTACACACGGGGAACATAATTTCCCGTTGGTATATTGTGATTTATATTAATACTCACATATTTGAAGAAACTTCACAAACGAAAACTCTACAAGAGTCAAAGTAACCACAAAGGCAAATTTCGTGAAAGTGGAATTTGAACATTCTACTTCTGAGAGACATAAGGCGATTAAAACGTTTGTCATCTAAATCAATGAAAAGGTCATACCAAGATGGTGGGGGTGATCTACACCGTTAAAAGGCAATTTATGCACTGACTGAGTAATAATCTGGCAGATTTTCCACTAACGTGGTGTTTTCCAGAAAAGTTTAAAGAAACGATGTCGGGATTTAGCGAAAACGATTTGTCAAATCTGATATTTTCTTGTGTTAATGCCGAGACCTTATTTTATTAGGAAAATGTTGGAGGTAGCAGTTTTCTCGGGAATTAAGAAAATAAGTATTTGAAACGTACTTTAACCGTACCCTTCTGCGATTGTGCAACACACTCACATAATGTGGGAGTATTTGAGACCAATCATATTCGACTGATATCGAATTATTTAGGATCAATTAGAACACTTTCATTTTATGTCCACTTACGGAAAGCGTATTTTTGTGGGATTATGGAAAGTGCACCCAGCGTTCGATTTGCCAGGGGGATGCTGGGTATTATCCCTGTAGCGTGACGATTTCATCCCTGGCTTTTGATTCCGAATATCACCGCAAACTTCGATAATTTTTTTGTATTTCTACCCAAGCAGGTATTATGTTGAAAGTTACCAGCATCCATTAGTTTTAGGATGCTCTCTTCGTAATTTAAAACAAATCGAACATGTGCACCTATAGCATAAAAATTATGAAGTAAGAAAACAATATAATAGTATAACGCAATCTATGTTATGATTTTAAAGAATTAACCCAATTTTTGTTCGAAGTAATTCTCCAGATTTCTTTATTGAACAATTTCACTAGCTCACAACGAAGACATGTAATGAGTTTAATGCATTTATAATTTATTCGTCATGTTTATTTGATTAAATTAGTATCTTTGCTGTGATTAAGCGTTGTACATATTCTTACAAAAGGAAAACTTTCAGCTTCACTTAGTAGAAGATGTGAATAATGCCAAAGATACTGTTCCAAAGTTTAAAAGACCTAAAACAAATTATCTGAAGAAAAACAAAGCAAGCTGCAGTATATTTGAGTTTGGAAGAATCTATAAAATTATTTACAAAACTCCAGGAAATGAAGTCTAAATACAATATAAGACATGCGCTTTCACGTATCTATCCAAAAAATTATGGTGTTTTCACGGATTTGGAGGAGGTTCAAAGAATATCTGTATAAGGAATTAGATAACAAATTCAGCGTCTTTTTAAATTACACCAACAAACTTCTGGAGGTTATCCCTCACATCAAAACAAGACGAAAGTTCCTTAGACAAATTTTCGAAGAGTGTTTAGTTTCGAAGTTTGAGAGGTCCAAAAAGTGTGGGAGAATGAACTTCAGAGTTTCATATATCTAGCATCACGAAAAATAGACGTGATGTGGTTCAGTCAAAGACTAAATATGCAATATCCGAAAATGCATCTTTTAAAATTCCACAATAGGCGCACAAGGGATTCCCCAAAGGATTTAGAGGATTCCCAATTATTCTCTAACGTAAAGATGGTTTCAAATGAGCATGAATGGGACGATTTTAACCACGAATAATAATTCATTGGGGCCAACTCGATAACTCAATTAGATTGTATGCACCGAACGATTAAAAAATGCGTTGTTGCAAAGTAAGCAGGATTAAGAATTGCATAATTGCATTGAATACTTTATTTATTTATTTATTGTCAAAGAGATCGAATATTATCGTTTGATTGGATGTTGGAGATGACGCATGCCGTCCTTACACTGAAATTCGTTTAATCCATGCTCATTTCGACCTACCTTTACTTCAGAAATATTCTGGAATCCCCTACTTCTTTTTAGTGATAACTTGCGCCCCCATTGTGGGATTTTGAAATATACGTTTTCAAAGAGAGTAGGTTTAAAGTCTTTGAGGGTACCACGAAGCATCAGCTCTACTGTTTGTGGTGTTAGAAATGTGAAATTCTAAAAATCATTTTCCCACGATTTCGGCACCATGTAGCTCCGAAACTATGCACATCTCGAAAATTTGACACATTAGTTGCGACTTGCGAAAGCGAAACTAATAAAAGTACAATGGATTCATATCAGATTTCCAAGCTTTTTAAAAGTGCTTCAGATTTTGTACAACCTACACCCACATCCACGCCAAAGATTATGTTTTATCCTCTGAAACGAATAAAAACGTATATCTTTGGAAACTTCAAAGTTTCAAATGTGGCTGAACGGATTGGTAGTTTTACAAGAGAGAAACGTCCTCAAAGTGAACGTACAAGCATTAGTAAACATACAACCTCACGTTTCAAATATGGCTAAATTTATAGTAGAATGACTGCTGAACTAAGCAAACTATACAGCTATAATATATTTATGCATTTTATACTATTCCGCACAATAACGTAATTGTGCTGTTCAAAAATTATAGGAAAAGCCCCAAAATATATTAATTAAAAAATGTTTTGTTGGGTTGCATAACAGCCGAGGATATGATTTTATATATATCCCTTCCTTGAGAAACTTCTATCTACGCTACTGGATTTGTGTGGCGAATAAATGAAACACGTGTTCTATGGTGAGTGTGCGTCGTAAACCGCTGCCTAGCGTGTACAAGTGTTCCTATCGTTGAAGACATATAGTGCTTCTAACAGATTTAGTGGAAGTGCGCAGTGTATTTCCGTGTTCGGAATGCTTAGACAGTGTCCTTTCCTGCACAGATAATAATACCAGTAACAAGCATTGCGAGTGTAGTTTCAAGGAAGGGTGGTTGGGGGTAAGTAAAGTTAACTGCAGCCAATTGTGAGTGGCACGTGGTTTCAGCGTTGAGTAAGTGAATAGTGGTTCCGAGTTAATAAAGTATTCCCATTGTTCTTGGGAGAACAAGTGAACCGAGGGAGTATTTCATGAAAATAATAACTCACACCAGGCAAATGTCAGGATTGCACCTTCAACATAGACTCTGGTCGAAGCCTCCCAGAATGCTTTCCCGTTCCCTATTCCAGCCTGAGCCTTAGATAAGGCCATAAATAAAATTAAAATTCATTGTCTATTCAAAGTGAGCAATGTTAATTACAGGACATACAGATTAAATCCAAAATGAGTGTATCGTAGTAGAAGAAACCCAGAAATAGAAACATAAATGTTATTTGAAATACTTATTATTTAAAAACCTCACTATTTGAAACATAATTTAAAGTAAAATAAAAAAAACTATACAATTGTGTGTGCAAGATTCCAACTCATTAACACACTTTACTTTTAAAAAGATCAAGTCATAAGGATTCGAACTCGCGACCTTACGCACAAGAGGCAGGCACGATATTAATCAGACTACCAAGACTTGTTTATTCTGATTATGATAACAAAGTATTTATTGTAAACTATCAATTTTGTGTGGGTCTGCGATCTCATAACAAAACAAATATATTTTCCGTGTCATAGCATTGTCGTTATAACCTTAAGATAGAAAAAATAAGCGGAGCAAATAAATATTTTTTAATTAAAAAACTGAAAATGTGCAAGAGTTTCAACTAACTAACTTCTTGGCTTCATCGGACACGCTGAATTACATAAACAGCAGCAAAATGTGACGAACCAACTATCTCGTTACTCAATGGAATTCTGCCAGCAAATCAAATAACCTCTGCACAATGTGTGTCTTTAAATACCAACCTTCACTGATTCCTTCCCACGCCCTGTTCCAGTACGTCTATGCATGCAATATTTTCATCAGAACTACCTGCAAGGCTGTTCAACTCATGTGGAAACACGTTAGGTACGAATAGCCCATTCTCGCGTAGATTGATCTATAAGTAACAGCGAGAAGCGCTCAATCCGGCAGTTGCAGTTTGGTCTTGTGGTTAAGGCGTCGGGAATCTGATCCAAGGGTCCCGGTTCTAACCCTGGCGTCAACTTTTTACGTATTTGCTTTTTAAGTAAATAAGGAGCATATAAGGAGCTCCTTTAGGCATATAAGGAGCAAGCCGGGATATGGTTGGGAGAGTGTGTTGGAAGATAGACGGCCAGGGCCTATTTATAGGTACCATCACAGCGTGTGCCTGATATTTATGAGGGAAAATCGTGGAAAACCTCAGTTAGAAGAATCGACTGCTGGAATAGATCCCAGGACTTTACAATTTCTAACCAACCCTCTAGAATTTCTTGAATCATTTTATACCCTAAGCGGGCTTTACTTGTTTCATTTGATATACCTCTTGAACTTGTATCGACTAATATTCTTAGAATTCAGTTAAAATCATACACAAACATTCATGTCCGAAGTGTACCCTAACTAGAAACACTCTCAGGATGATAATCTGGCACAAGCTCAATTTTGAATGGAATCGATGGCCCACTAACCAACAAATCATCATACAAATATTTACGTTCCGCACTCAAGAGTTCAGAATGAATACAGTCACAAGGTGGAAGTCATCATGCTTACGGCATCAAACCAGTATTTGCCACGTACTAACTTGGTGCAGTGGTAAGACGTTGGCTTACTACATAACAAACCCGGGTTCGAGTCTCGGCAGGGGCAATATTTTTCTTCATTTTCTTTCACACTTTATTTTTATGTTCACATTTATTATTCATAATTGCTTTGGCATACAAATAAAGACTACGCTGGTGGCCATGTCTGGCACGCTGGTGTGCAAGGGAGCACGGTGCATCCGAAAGGAGCTGCGTGGCATGAGCTTCAGGAGGTCGCAGCCCTCGGTCAGCGGTGGGCTTAAGCAATGTAGCACTTTTGCGTATGCCCACCACTCACAGAGGCTTCTTACCCCCGGCCAGAGTTGCATTGTTAGCTACTATGAGTGAGCGGAGGTTAGGTAAATTCAGGTTTGCACAAACCAATAGAAATGTATTTTGAAAGAAAGAAATGAAGGTGTAGAGATACATAACTAATCCTGACCTTACCTAACCTACCCTAACACATGGTAACTAATTCTATATAATCTACGACAAATTGAAGAATACCATTATTAATAATATATGTGAACTTTGCAAAATATTCTTTAAGACAAGGAGAAGAAAAAATCTTACCTTTCTTTTTACAAGAAATTCACTTTTCAAAACAATCTTTAGTTTTTTTATTAGTGCCCCGCATTCCACTCCTGCCTCTTTGCATTCATTGCGCAAGACAAGTTGTGAACTTTCTAGGACGTGCATCACGAGCATATTCGTGCTCTAGGACGTGCATATTCACTGTCCTCGCCTTGGGGCAGGCATATCCCTAGAGATTCTTGGACTGCCGGCATTCCCAAAAGCTCCTGTGTTCCATCTCTCTGAGATCTCTGGGATTGCTGGACGGACTTTTTCCAGGCGTCAAGAATGTTCTCCTGGCCTTAGTATCATATATGACCATTTTCATCGTGTAACCCTTTCTACTTGTATAATATTTATTTAGAAAAACAACAAAGTAACGCATAAAGTACATAACATTTAAGGAGTCAAACAAGAGGACAAGGAAAAAACAGGACAACACATAATTTGAACTGCCTCTTCCTATGGCTTCTTCTTCTTCCTGTAACAAGATCAAAAACATAGGATTAGATGCGCGTGGATGCGTTGGTAAATCTACAAAGTTTTTTTCGACATCCCATTCCTGGTAATAACTGCATCTTCTTCTTGTCACAGGTTACTCCTTCTGCAGTCTCGTTTCCATTATTCCACACTTTACACAAAATTTCACTTCACTCACGCACTCTTTCCTCACTCATTCCATTGTTCCATCTAACCGCTTTGCTTCCAGGTTCAAGAAGATCAGCGTTTTTGCACAATTATTAATTATTATCTTTCTTTACTCGCTATATTATCCATCAGCACCCCTTCCATTCACACACTGAGAGTGTCTTTTGTGATGGTTTCCACCTCAAGGCGCTAGTTCTGCCAGGTTTCAGCAGCCACAATTATCCTAATTGTACTCACATTTTTAGTTTATTTCACTTCACATTTAAGTTATGTTTCTTAATAAACGCGGTTGTCACGACGCGACTGCGCGGACACGTTCGCCCACCAGCTAACTGTTAAAGGTGTTGCTTTATTTTCCCTTATCATGTCTCCTATACGCGGTGGTTCACACCGTTACTAAATTTTCTTTTATAGTAGTTGGAAATTCTATCTGTTAGTTCCCTGAGGGCCGCCACCAGTTCTGGAGTTCTCAGAACGTCTTTGACGGGGGTCTCCCCAGGAGTTCTCTGTCATTTCCGGCAAGACGCTCAGCACCTTGGCATCGTATAACGATATGTTCGGACGTAGCAACCCCCAAAATATGGCACATATTCTCCTCGACGATGTTCTTCTGATGCAGCTTCTGTTGAAAGAGACCGTGGTCAGTTATATATTGCATTAAACCTCGCGTAACTTCCAGCTCCATATCCAATCGTTCCCCAATGCTCGAAAAAATACAGTATAATCTTCTTCATTATCGGCTACGTTCCATTAGTTCTGCCATGCCTCGAACACGATTGAATTGATTTCTGAAACGTGTTCTGAAAGTCTATGTAGAATTTTAATTAATTTATCTTGGTCTTTCTTTTTAGCCAATACATAGCGCCTAATTTCTTAATTTGGAGATTTAGGGGAGGAACAGCCAGTGCGACCTGGAGAGCCTCAGTTGAAGTAGTTCTATAGGACTTGAAAGACGCTCGATCAATTGTTAATTTTTGTCTAACATCATCGAGCTGATAACTAAAAACACTTGCGGCCTATCCCACAATTGCTCTTATTATGACATCGTGGTATATACGTATTATTTTCATGGGAATTTGTAAGTCATTTACTGCAATATTAACTAACTTATGTGCTATCTTGACTGCTTTATTCTTGACAATTGCCATATGTTGTCTGAAATTTAACCTCTCATCCAATGTTGGGCCTAAATATTTGATTTATCTTTCTATTTTTTTTTTTTTTACTTTCCATTAACTTTGATTGTTGGTCCTCTGTTGGAATTCAAACTGTCTTTAAATAACATATTTTGTCTCGTCAGATGATATTGTTATCTTGTTTCCTCTACATCACGATGTCAATTTCCCTGTAATTTCGTTGACTTTAGTTGTCAGGTCAAGTCGACAACTTTCTTTTATTGCGACCGCCAGGTCATCGGTATCCCATCTCCTTCTCAACTTGCTGCATCCCGCTAAGTATCTCTAGGCAAGGCTGGAAGGCCAAGTCCCAGAAGACAGGCCCCAACACGAGTAGAGGGCAGCCCCTAGTACGAGTTTTCGCCACAAAGGCGTCCGCCATTTCTACCTCTATCACCCTATCATTAAAGTAATTTTCAATGACTTTCCATAATTTCAATTAAATGTTTAGCATTTTTAGTTCCACTAGCAATGAGGGCCACCACAAATTGTCGAAGACCCCCAAATATCAAAGAAGATTACAATAACATATTTACAATTTTCTTCTTTCAGTATATATATATATATATCGGCTCTCCTCTCCCAACCCGTAGTTTACAGTTTGTCAGATCGTTACTTTTTGATTGATTTTTTGAGCTATAACTTTTTCAAATGTCTCGCTGATCGTGTTTAGCAAACATATCGGTCTATACGATTCTTGTCCTTTAAGGAAGATTACAAAAGTTGGACCTTTTTCATGATTCCGGGTATTTTTCTTGTTGGATGCATTCATTGAATAATTTAGTTAAAAAAGTTATCCATAATTGTTGATTATTTTTGAAGATCTCATTTTTTATTTGATCTGGTCCTGTGGCTTTCCTTGATTCCTTAATATAGCCGCTACTTGATCGTTTGAAACAATATATCATGGTGATTTTCATTACAATAGTCTGAATGTAGTTTTGTTTCATTCCTTGCTTTGTTGTTATCTTCGCTGTCGTCCTCAATATGGTCATCAGGAAATAGTTCTTGATAGAGCAATTCTATTGTATTTTTCCAATTAGTAGTAAAGTTGACTTGGTTATCTTTAAGTGTGTTTGGAGATCTTTTGGGTTTGACTTTCCTCATTATAATTTTGCACGCCCCCCCCCCCCCCGACATATCTAAGCTTAGATTCTCTTCTACAAATTTCTTCCAGGTTTTATTCTTTGTTTCTCTCAGCTCCTTCTCGAATTGTTGTTTTATGCTTCCATATTTCTGCAGCCTTATAGCTCTCAAAATGTGATCCCTTGCCGCTCTGTAGCTCTTCCTGCTCGCCTTCATTCTTCTTTTTAATTTATTAAGGCTGTCCGTCCAAAAAGATGTTCTTTTTTTATTGCCCTGTTTAATTTAGGGCGCTGAATTTCTTTTTGCTGTCCATATTGCATCTTCTAGGTTAGTTGCCAGTTCCATCAGATTACAATTACGTTCAATTTTCGGATGTTTCACTTTTTCCACAAATTTATGATTATTTATTTTACTAATGTTATACTTGTTATTTCCTTCATTTTCATCTTCTCTATCAGTTTCAATTCTGTTGAAAGCGGATGACGTTGTGGGTACTAGTAGTTGCATAGTCATGAACAATCCAATTAAATATACAATTTGAAATATCTTTCCTAGACAGTGTAACGTCTATGTTTGATTCCGCTCCTGCTCTGCCTCTAAAGGTAGGTGGTTGTATCCCTCTGCTTAAGACCACAATGTTATGTTGTTCTATTAACTCTTCGATCATCTCCCGGTTGTTATCTGTATCACGGCAGTGTCAGAGCGAAGACTTAGCGTTGAAATCCCACACGATAATGATATCCTTATACAAAAATCCAAGTAATATGTCTTCTATCTTTTGGACGAAGATCTCCCTCGAGATGGAGAATTGACAATATAAATTCACATTTGTTATTTTATGTTTTCCCCTTGCTACATCGACACAGAGCGTCCATTTGTTCATATTTTAGGTGTACGAGTGTATTTATTTGCCGATTAAAAATCACAATCGCAACCATTGGATTCGGATCCTCAGGCAGTATTGTTACAGCACTCAGGGGCATATTGATCAGTTTTAATTTGTAGGTATATGGCTACTGCATACATGCTATGTCCACCTCTTCCTTTTCGCAAAATTGCTTAATTTCTGCTGTTGCTAATTTAGATCTATCGAAATTAATTGTGGCTACTTTGAAGTTGATTAAGGTTGTCGGGTGTGAACATAGCATGCGGGAAACTTTCCGTTGAGATGAAAACTATCCTTCCGTATGCCGTAAAAAACTGCCAGTAGACATTATTCATCTGGAACGATTCATCCCTCCTCTCGAAGACTTTATCAATTAGTGTAAACAAATCTTGTGGATTGGTGGTAATTTCTTTGGCCCTAAGGTTAATCTTATCAATCTCCTCAATTATAGGGCAGGTTATTCTTTTCCCAGATGGATGTTGATTTCTAACAATTATTCGTAATGCCGCTGTCAACATCAAAATTTCGTCCAATTTCGTGAAATTGTAATTTAGGTTAAGACTCTCGTAAAATGTGTTTGGATTAAAGCAAGTCTCCTTTTTGTTTTCTATCGAAATTTGTACTACAACTTGGCTTTCTTCATTCCTTTTGTGTCTTCCATCTCGATGTCTTCTTATCGTGATTAATATTCTTAATTCCTCTTCTCTTGTACAGTGTCAGTATCCAAGATTTCCAGTTCTTCTTTTTCTTCTTCGAGATACGTTTTCCAGTTTTTGATAGTCCGTCTATAAACTCTGTGTTCTGTTTTTCTTTATTTCTTCCAATTCTTCTCCTGAAGGATTCATATTTGCCTTTCCCTCTTCATCCCTCTTTTCTATGTTTTTGGATGTCTCATTTTTAAATTCATCCAATGCTTTGTTGATGGTTCTGAAGAGTAAATGAACATTTATTATCATTTCAAACCCTATATTTTTAATTAGGTCTTCAAATTATTCAGTTCTCTTCAGAACTACAAGTGGGTCCGTTCTCCATAAACCCATTCCAATAGCTTTATGGAGAACCTATATTACTGTATTTTCCCTTGTAGTTCCCATAAGGTAAGCCACTAGATTTAATGTCTTATCCAAATCCTCTATAAAGTTTTCTCTTCTTGATTTTATGCGCATAAAGCCACATTCATACATGTTGGTCGAAAGTAATATTTAAAGGAAATTATTATGTTGAATTTCTATCTCTTCTTGCTTCATTTCTTCTAACTCAAATACACCATGCGATAATGCCACTATCTGCGCGAATCCTCTGAGAAATGTGCTAAGTTCGGGGT
The DNA here is from genome assembly GCA_022664845.1 of Lepisma saccharinum. Taxonomy (NCBI): domain Eukaryota; kingdom Metazoa; phylum Arthropoda; class Insecta; order Zygentoma; family Lepismatidae; genus Lepisma; species Lepisma saccharinum. The sequence goes on along the minus strand of JAGDQP010005446.1, from coordinate 56,839 downwards.
TAATAAAATGAATAACAATATGATTGCTATCTTCTAGGTCAATGTGTCCCAGCTTCATCTTGAAGTAATTATCTGTTGATTTCGTATAACTGTTGGCTAACCAATTGTTGATAAATTCAATTTTATTTTTCGGTACATTTCGTTAGTCTCACAAGATTCTTTTCAAATTTACACGGGGAGCTGTGTTCTTTGTTTATTATACTGGTCCTAGGCCTGATTTGGACTAAGATCCATAGTAAAACCTATCAATCGTCGTTTGGAGGCTTAATTTATACTGGGGACATTCATTTTGTTTACTCCCGCATTCCTTACCCCTCGAAAAGCAACACACACATACCTTCTTTTCTTTCTCTTTGCAGTCGTTTTTTTTGTGGCTTTCGTCGCCACAATTTCCACACAATCGTTTTTGCAATGATTTGCTATATGCCCGTAGTCAATCACAAGATTATATCGATCTTGTCCTCTAGGGCCCGTTTTGAATCGTGATTTATTAATTGCGCTGTTCATCAGTGATATCTTGCAGGTTTCTAACCAGCAATTCCTCCACCACTTTTGCTTCCTTCCTCTCCGTCGGAATGCTGTAGATTATCATCACTGGATTCCTCTTTTCGCTTCTATTCGTCATATCGCAATTCTGCTTCATGTTTGGATGATTCAAGAGTTTTTCCTCATCCAAAATAGTTGCCATCTGCAGTAGAATTGCGGTTTTGTTTGGATCATTTGGAAATTGATTTTGTCTTGTCTCTCTGTATAGACTTAGTTATTCTCATTCTTGTATCTTTCAGCGATTCTAATTGTTTTGGTTTGATCATTATCGCGGGTTTGGTGTTTATTTTGGTAGGCTCTATCAGCTTGGTTTTCTAAGGAACTTTAGTATTATCCTTTTTCAATATTTCCTCAAGAGTAACGATTGGTGTCAGAGTCCCTTGCCGCTCTTAGATTTCCGTTTTCCCCATTTAACTTGCGTATCTCTTCTTCCTGCAGGGTTAAACTTTCTTCCGTCTCGATTTATCTTCTTTCAGTCTGCTCAATTGTGACTTCCAGCTCTTTTATTTTCACACAGCCATGTGTTGCTTCTTTTTTCAGTTCGTTAACTGTCCGTTGATATTTCTCCAGTTCCCGTTCCCTTTCCTCAACTTTTGTTTGTCATATTACTAATTTGATTTTAAATTATTTTAACCTGCTGTTTTCTCTTTCCAATTTCTCTCATTTTCTCTAACTCCTCTAATTTTCCTTCCAGATATGCATTTCTTATCCAAAGCTCTTTATTTTCCTTTTTCTGTTTGTATGTTCTGACTCTTTCTCCCTCTTCCGGTGTTCTCAGCCTTTTTTGGATGCTCCTTTATCCAGCACAGGCTGGGAATCCGTCTCCTCTCCTTCTGGATCCACGAGCCCTTTCCTTACTTATGTCAATGATTTGGGAGGTTTTGTTGTAGCTTTTTCCACTCAGCATATATTTCATCGACGTGATTTTGTCTTAACTTTCTTTTTCTCTGAATGATCTGGGCGTGCTGGTGTTTATCAGCTTCTTTTTTTATTTTGTCTTGCCATTTTTACGTAAACGGATTATTAGATGATTGTTTATTTTCTAACTTAAATTCTATTTCGAATTTCACTAGTCATTCTCTGGTAAAGTCCAAAAGATCGAATTCTTTGGCTATGGTTCGTTCGTTTGCGAACACGAAATTACTTACTACACTTAAGGTAAGTTTAAGTTTACAATAATACAATGGAGAAAGCAAGAGCCACGCCTGTGCCGCAGAACAGAACAGACACCCCGAGAGGCCGTCTGTAAAAAAAATTCAGCGGGGGGTCAATGACTCCCGGGGGACCACCTCCAAAATGTTCATGATCAAATTCTGGACCACAAACTCCTCGGGAATAGGGGTAGTGACCCCGGGTCAGGTCAAAGACCTCCCAAATTATATCAGACCCACATCTCATACGGCACCGGAGATACGACACTAGCCCTCCATTATTTTGTAGTACGTATCACACAAGAACTTAATAGTCCATCTGCAATGATGTGTCAGGACTCAGACAAGATCTTGCCTAACAACAATCACCTTCGATTCATCTTCAGTTCAGTTCACCGGAAATCGTCGGTCAAGAAATCTCGGATGATGTGGTCTTCTTGATGACAACGTATTCTCTTTTATTATAGTCCCATGAGGTTAACATGCAAACTTTCGATGGTTAATATCCTGACCAAAAAAATCGCACATGTTCAAAATTTTTACAAAATGCTGCTTTGATAATTACGAATATAACAGAGTACTTACAACTTAGGTCCACTGCGTTTCTCCCTCCAAAAAACTACGCTTGTATGGAGCGATTTTCACACGCGTCTGCTCAGTAGCAAAGCACTAACTCAAATCCCTATCTTTAAAATGCAAGAAAGGAATTATTAATAATAAATTAAAACTTTTCGAAATATATTTTTTAAGAAACAAAGAAAGAAAAATACTTTGCCGTTCGCCGGGGATCGATCCCTGGTTTCTTATTTCGTAAGCCAGCGTTCTACCAATACGCCACGCGCTGTATTTAGCCCTAATTGTTTACATCACCCACTTTTGCCAGAAGCGCTTTGAACGCAGAATTTCTAATAAATTTATTTTAATTTAATTTTATTCTTATCGGTTGCGATTGGCGAATAAGCGCGCTGACAGCAAGTGTGATTTACTTTCTTGAATGATAGTTCTGAAGTCTAGGATATATATAAATAACCCGCTGAGGCAGTCTGACTTTAATGGCTGATTTAACTACACATTTCTTATGATCTGTGTAGTTAAATGGTCAGCTTCTTAGACTCTCATTCGTAAGATCTATGGATGGATTCCACGAGCGACATTCCAAATACTTTCCTTTTTCCTCCAAATGGAGGAATATCCTTGCATGCCATGTTTTCGCATATATTTGTACTCTAATGTTGGTTGTCTAACTATTAGGGGTACAGTGCAACAATTCTTTGGAGTAAAAAGATAACTCAAACCTCCATTTACTTTAGTGACTCTAAATTTAGTTCGTGACTCTACATGCTGTGAGTCTTAACTGTCATAGGCGCGCACGGGCAGGTCTGTTAGCATCTAAAGTTTTATCTGTGCCATACAAATGGTAAAAAAAACTATAATGTTTTCCATCGTGGAAAAAGAAGATGAAAACCCAATCCCGTATGGAAACCCAATTAATATAGTTCGAAGTTCGTGGATGGCTACACGTAAAAATGAAATGTGGTGGCCGCCTAATAAGCTAACCTCTCCATTCGAGAGTCCCCTAAATAACGAATATCCTAATCCGGAGAAGTAGAAGCTGGTTAAATTTAAGAAAACACGATATCAAAAAGCTAAGTGTCATATATTTCTGCAGAAATTATATTAGAGTAGTATTAATTGATCACTGCACGACTGACTATAGGTTGCTTGATTAGACGTACGTTTCGTATTGTGTAAAGTCCACAAGACGGCTGCAGAAAATAAAAACGCATTCAAATAATAAGGTTGGGGAAAGATATGGGGACCCACCCGCATTGGTTAGGAAAGTTACCCATCAACGCACTTCTTCATGAGAAAACATTATTTATTGCAATAGTACAGGGTGGGCCATTTTGATACAATTTTTATTGCAAACCCTTCATAGAAAATACACAAGCTCCAAGGATAAATAGTTTCCATGTGCGGATTTTCCAAGATTCAATCTAAATCCGCTTAAAAATACAGCAGTTCGGATCAATAGTAATTTCAACATTAAACATCCAAACAAATTAATCTTGAACATGAATAAAATTCGTTCAAACACAGTATTCAATAACTAAACTATCCACACACTCGCATCTATGTTCAACATATATTCAAACACCATATAATCATTGAAAACCACTTAAACTCAACTTTTTCATTAGAGGAAGATTCTATAGACCGTACATAAAAGTTTTCCTTATAAAAGCTTTCGAAGTCCCCAATTGTCCAACAAGCAAAGTGAGTTTAGAGTTTCGGTGGGGGGTGGGGGTTAAACAAAAAATATAAATTTACTAGTTTAACTAAGAAATTTTAAAAATTGCTTTGTGTGTTTACAAACTACTCCTCTCTCTTTATATTCTCAGAAAATTTAAGTTAATAATATTTTATTTAACAAGGTTACAAAGAAAAAACGCATTAGTCGGTCAACGTATAACCTACCATCCAAGTTTTACCTTCAGTTTATAAAATTTACTTTTTTTAACTGAGGAGTTTCAAAAAGGTTTGTTTAGGTAGACTATATCATTAATAACATCCCAAAGGAGTCACAGCTTCACCGAACTATTTTGAGAACAATCCTTCTTGATCGACGACCCCAGTAGCACACAAAAACCAAGGTACACCTAGAATCACGCTTAACTGCAAATAACCTAAAACAATCAATCTCTAATATTCAAAGCAATCAACTAGGACATCTAAAGACAATCAAGCCCGCTTACAACAACTAAAAAACTTCCTACTTTCAAGAGCCTGTTCTAATCGGCCACATCTGTGATCAGTCCTACTAAAAATGCAAAAACGCATGACGAACGTAACCTCTAAAAGATAGCGCATTTACCCAATATCCATTTACCCAGTATATTTGATTTCCGTTATCTCAAACATATTATCAATAAACATGTGTTTTTCCACTTAGATCACACTGTAAGTAATTATTCTTTTGAATCAAACTTTCGGCCGCTGTGTCTGATTTTATGGACGAAAACATTTTAATCGTGCTTTCGGGTGGTTTCCTGATGTACCCTACTTCTTTACCAAATTTGGTCAAAAAAGCGCTTTGAATCATCGATACGTTTACTTGTAAGTATGTCTCTACCAATTTAACTTCTGAAGTATGTTTTACGTCCCTTGATAGCAAAGCTATAGCAAAAGGGACCTTATAATCCCACTTTTCGTGTCTGTCTCTTTGCCCGTGTCCAGAAATCAAATATCAGGAACTACAAAGCGTAGAGAGAAGCTTGAGGTGCCATTCGGAAGCTATTGGCTACACTAGCTCAGAACATTTTTTCCTCTTGTATCATTGTGTACTAGTACATCCTTTGCTATACGCTAGCGTAGATAATTGCTAATTATTTAATCTTATTTCAGACAGAACCGTCGCAAACGTCTTGATTGGTACAATAGTTCAGTTCTGCCACCTCGTTTTTTAAATCGATTGTTAAAATTCCTTCCATTCAGTTATACCTAGTTTCGCAAACCTTCACATGGACATTATTCGGCACAATGCAAAAGTGCTGACTGGCTCCACGATCTACAAATCGTCCTACTTCTCTGTGTTGCCAACATTTTATATAAAATTATATTTTTAACTAATTTTATTACACATAGCAGTACCAAACTAGGAATAAATGTTATTTAATACAATACTAACATACTGTGAGCATCCCCGTGGCCAAGCATTGTCAATGTCGCCAACCTATTTTATAAAAATGGAAGCTTGCGTGCCTAAAATGCTATCAAGGGACCTGAGGCTTCGCGATTCTTAATAGAATCGTACTGTTTCAGGAGTGATTTCATTTTATGATGTATTGTCAACCGTGGGGGGAGGGGTGAAGTAAATCATTGCTAAATGCTGCAATTTGCACTCCAACCACTTCGTTGTTACATGGAACAATTGTTACTTATATATTTCATTTTCTTCGACAGATTCTATTATAAAGGTCTCCCCAAGCCTGACTGAAAAGGACATCGAAGACAATATCAAGAACCGGCTGAAACACGCACCACAAAGAATTTCAGATGCCATGGCGAAATAGAAACGAAAGGAGTAAGAAGCGGATGTACATAAGAAGATTGTTTGTTTATAGTGTATATTCTGTGAATAACTTTTATATTCGCTTTTAACATTCAACTTGTTTTCTTTTTTATTATTCTTGATTCCTTTCGAACATGTTTAGAGTTGTAAGCTGGAGGCAGCTCAGGCGAAGGATTGCTAAAGAGTTGCAAGCTGCTGTGACCCAGTTAGCCGAAGTTGATGATGTTGCAGGTACCTCATGTGAGCAGAGAAACACAGGTTTACGTTCAAAGGCAAGACTTACAGAGTTACCATAGACAGTTGTGTGCGTGACATGCCTCCCAGGGCATACATTAAATGTGTAAAATCTCATAGAGGATATTCGTCTTATGGCAAATGTGTGTGTTATGGTACATACGTTGATCGCCGTGTTGTATTGGATGAGGTAGATTGGCCCCTTACAGATGACAACATGTTGAAGAATCAGTTAGATGAAGATCATAGTATAGGAGTGTACCCATTGCTCACTTTTCCAGTTTTCTATTGATGCAATGCACTCTATGGGATGAGTGGAGGAGGTTGTTGCACACATGTGTCTGTGGGACTGTTACAGCTAAAGTGGATCGTCATGTAAAAAGTGCTACCAAATTCAGTGCAGATACGAGTATATCCTCATTGCAAGTCACGAGGCAGACTGCTTTCTTAAGATAAAAACGGGACAAATAACTGTTCTTCATAATGTGATAAAGCCGATACATTCACGTGCATTGAAGCTTGTTGTTACCTCATTTCAGAAGTACGAAAGCCTCTATGTTGAACCTTGTGATTCAAGGAAGTTGGGTATTTCTGTAGTTTCGCAAATATCAAACAAATTGCTAGTTTTGAACTTAGATGAAGTCTCTGCAACATGCATAGTATTGCCATTTAGAGAAAAAATCCTTGCTTTTCCTTTGCTACACTCTTTCTTAATGTTGTCACATCTCTACAAAAAATAAAGTTTTATTAATCTTTAATTTTCACAGTCCATTTTTTTTTAAATAAATGTTCACAGTGGCTTTGGATCAAGATTAGAGAGAGTTTGGAGCTTTTGAAATGCTCTGTTGTTGTTTCGTTGTTTTAAAAACGAGGATACCAGGTTTTCCTGTTCAACTTTTACAGTCCACTTTTTTTTAGTATATTTAAGTTACGGAAGTCATTATTGTGTTTTTTAAAACTGAAAAAGAACATATTTTTCACAAAGATGGAACAACAAAAGCACAGCAGGTCATTCAACGCTTTAAGCTATTTCTAATCTAGAGCCTGGAGACTGTTTTTAATATAATTTTATACATGTATCTTTGAGCAGTGTCATAATTTGTAAAAAGTTACTAGCGTCCATAAGAATCCGCACACATTAATTAATACCTAGCTTCATAAGTGTTGTTCACAGCCGCTTGGATGAAGATTGCGTAGAATATGTAGCTTTTTCTATACTCTGTTGTAGTTTCGTTGTTGACAGAATCAGGTAGAAAACAGGTTCTGCTGTTTCATTTTTACACTTTTTTACCTTGACAGCCTTGACACACACTTTCTCACAAGAGGAATATAGAAAATGTTTCTTACAACATATGGAGCAGCATCAGTAAAGCAGGGTATTCAGTCTTTAGCCTGGAGGCCAAAATTTCATACAATATGTGTAATTTTCAACGATGTTATGCAATGCAAATTTCCTTTAATGTGATATTTGTCAAATCTTTTGTAGTACAAATTTTATTTCGTTAATCTTTTTAATATAAATATTGTATTTAAATATATACATATTATAAAGGTATTTTTTTTACAAAATTTGTTATTGAAATTAACTCAGAAAAAATTACAACTGCCACGACCGGGACTCGAACCCGGATCTCCCTATTGCTGGCCCGGTATGTTGTTCATTTCACCACCACGAGACGTAAATTTTCTGTCGTCCCGTGGTGGTGTAATGGACAGCATAAACCGGTCGGCAACTGGGAGATCCGGGATCGAGTCCCGGTCGCGGCGGTTGTTAATTTTTCTTTGTTAAAGCGAATTTTTGTACTGACATATGAAATAGAGTACATACAGCGGGTGTTAAGAATAGAAATGAAGGTTGAACATTCAACTTAAGAATTGAAAATTTTAATGTCTTTGATGCTATTAAACTATTTCCAAAAATAAAACGTTATTGTGTTTGACATGTATTAAATTAGTTTACACTTATTCTATTATTGTTTTCTGCTATGTGTAAGTTTTCCCAACATATAACTTCATTGCATGGTCCAACATAAAGGCAATACACGTAGTTACATTTGAAATTCTTTGATAAAAATTAGTGGAAGCTTGCACATTTTTATAACAATTTCAAGTTAGAATGTAATATATATATATATATATATATATATATATATATATATATATATATATATATATATATATATATTTTTTTTATATATACCCACATGTGCATAGTCATGAGGAGACGTGCTAATGCATTACAAGGAATCTTTGAAATTATAGTTACATAGAGGTTAGCGATAGGAATAGGAATAATAATAACAATATAATAACATAGTTAAACAGCAATAAACGTTAACTTGTGAATGTGAGTGAAATAAGATACATATAAATTGGGAAACAACAATTAAATAAATAAACAAATGTTATTTCAACGTACAAAACCAAACCAATTAAATACCAAAACGTAAAATTAGTAAATAATCTGTACTAAAAATATATTAACTATAAAAATTGGTAAATACTGTACTGCTCAAGTGTTTAATGTATTATACTGAAGAAAATATACAATAAAGTAATATAGTCCCCCCAACTCGCGGAAATAAGGCCGAGGTTTGTCCACCGGGAACTAGGCCATTAAATTATATCCCCCAACCCTCCGAGCTTTTTTCTCTTATCAATAATGTGCAATCAGATCGTATCGACTCCATGCCTCGACTCCGAGCAGGGGTCGAGGCAGGGAGTTAATTCGGTTGATGGCCTACCGCAATCTTGCGGAGAATCCATTTCAGATTCGTTGTGCCTCAGGCACTCCAAACAGGTTTGAGCTAATGTGGGTGGAAAGAAGGGTTCCTAAAATAAAAAATATATCCCCTCCCTCAAAAAATTCCTATCTATGCTACTGATGTAGTGGTACAAGAAAGAAACTGCAACCATATAACAAATGCTATTTTTGTAGAACATTAACGAACTATTTTTATAAAACAATTTAATGGTTGGTTATTGGCATTTATTTTTCTTTTATTTTAAAAATGAGTACAAATCTTGTCCACAACAATTGAAGCCATCAAATTTAAAACTGCACAAGTAAATTATAACTTATTTGTGCTTGCGAAGTTCATTACTTTCTGTTGTTTCAAAATTAAAATCATATAAATTCTATATTTTAAAGCACTAAAATGGAATAAAAACATATCGACGCTATTGAGCAGTAACCTCGCATATCGCAAAACTGCGAAAATTAGATTTTGTTGGATTTTGAAAGAGAAACATTTATTTCATGTATCTGCAATTGACGGGTGGAATTATAAAAAGAAACTAGCAGTGTAAAGCGAAGTGTAATAACCTCGTATGTCACTTCATCAAATAGGCTGCAACGACGTGTTTTTGTTTCCCCCGAAAAATTGATGTTTTCGACATATGAGAATACTGCTGAACAACATATTATGTTGTTTAGCATCTAATCAGTAATGCCTTTCTTTAGAAACTTGAGTATATGAAACCAATATGATAGCGAACATTAGAATTTTGCCCTTTTCATTTCATGGCTTCTATTAATTTCCACTTAGTGTATCGAGTTACATTTGAACAAAAGTAGCTTTAAACACCTCATTCAAATACGAACTTCTAAGTAGTCAGTGTTGCACTTTTCTTCAGTAATAGTGGAAAGAGCTTTTGGGGCTGAGCATGACAAACTTGGAATATAAACTTTACTTTAAATTATGTTGCTATGCAGTGTTCAACTACTTACTTTGTCATATCTTGTGATAAAGCATCATAATGGTATTCATCACAAGGTTGGTAGCACTTGCAGTCTTTTTCTTGGTGAAGCAATTCTTAAAAAGAAAGAAAATATTTGGTAGGTGAATTTGCTTTTGATAATCACCCTAGGACAAACAATCAATTAATTGTGCCATATTTTATTTACGTCAAATTAGGTATCAAGAGTTAATAAATAAATGCATTTATATGTATTGAAATTATTAAAATGTATTGAGCTTACTAATACTGAAAAGAGAATTGCACAATATTAACACAATAAATTGTCTGGATTGACGGTAAGATATTAACCTGTGACGTACACAATATGTGACATACAACCAGGTTGATATTGATCACAGGATTATATTGAAAACCATTTCGTAGCATGTATTTGCATAGCCGTATAAAAGGGTCCTGTGTAACTGCTTGATGATCATATTCAGTGAAAAATGATGCTCTAAGTTGAGTTTGTTTCGAGAGATCAAATTTTTTTGTTATAAGTAATTTATGTAGATAACAGAGCATATTCTCGTATAGCTGATGCTATATTGTTATACTGAACCCTGAACCTATCGAATTCTAACTCAATAGAAAATAAATTAATCGAGTAAAACTAGATGAAGTAATGTTTCTTTTTTTAAACTGATTTCACGATTTAATTCATTTATACTTAATAATGTGATAAAGTCGTTATTCAGATTATTTTTACACATATCTTCACCAAGTTCTAGCAAACCTCTAGCAAAGTTCTAGCAGGCACTGAAAATTTCGCAAATACATAATTCGCGAACAAAAATGTACGAAAACTAATAGAAAACGTACTTTTGTCACCCACTATATGCAATCCGTGTATTTGTATTCGAGAATTACTCGCTAATTTTACGAATTTCTCCTTCCTTGACGAAATGTTGCGTTCACTTGAGAATTTTCCTTATTTTTCATATAATTCGAGAATAATTAATATACTACTGTAGTTTTCGCAAAATTTCCGAGACTTGATTCCTTTAGGTTACTTAATACTTCAGATGTTTTCTTGCGGAGGTTATTCGGTCAAGTTGCTATAACCAGTCCACTTCATGTCCAAAAGAAACTGTAAATAAAACATGCACATCTGATCTTGCTTTCGCAATTTCCAGGGACGCCGCCATCTTGTTTATCATAAATAAAGCTTCGAAATCATTGTGGGGCAGCTCCTATTGTGGTTCTCTGGATATATCCTCGATTTGTTGGGTAGAAACAGAGGTTTCGAAACCCAGTGGTACAAGAGTTATTTTAGTTCTTTCTTTCAAAATACATTTCTATATGCTAAAATTAATTATTAATATATGGTGTAGTAAAAAGTAATCCATTATTTTTGCATGAAATTGAAGGCTTGACTTACCATAGTTAGAATGATCCGATTTAGGTCACATATGCGCCGTTTTGTTCGATAACGTGTTGCCATGGACAGGAACAGATGGTAATCACTCGGTGCCAGGTCCGGACTATAAGGTGGATGCATAAGAACCTCCCAACCAAGCTCTCGGAGCTTCTGGCGAGTCACTATCGATGTGTGTGGCCTGGCGTTGTCCTGGTGGAACACAATGCCTCTCCTATTGGCCAAAGCTGGCCGCTTCTGGGCGATTGCTGCCTTCAGACGGTCCAATTGTTGACAGTATAGTTCCGAGTTTATGGTTTGGCCGTAGGGGAGCAGCTCATAGTAGATAATTCCCTGCCAATCCCACCAAACACACAGCAAAACCTTCCTGGCCGTCAATCCTGGCTTGAGCGCCGTTTGCACGGCGCACCGCGCTTCGACCACGACCGTTTTCGTGTGACGTTGTCGTAAGTGATCCACTTTTCATCACCAGTCACCAACCGCTTCAGAAATGGGTCGCTTTTGTTGAGATTCAGCAGCGATTTGCAGATGGAAATTCGGTCCATGAGGTTTTTTGCGTTAACTCGTGTGGCACCCATACATCAAGCTTCTTTGTGTATCCAGCTTTATGCAAATGGTTCCACATGGCTTTTTGTGCAATGTTTAGCTCTTGGGTAATCGAAACAGTGCTTACATGACGGTCGGACGCGACAATGTCCATGATTTTATCGACATTTTCGACACTTGGCCTTCCAGTGCGTGGTACATGTTTGAAGTCAAAATTACCGGCACGGAATCGACGAAACCAAAATTGTTCGTGATTGGCTGTTACAGTATCAGGACCATAAACACTATTCACATTTGCAGCCGCCCGGCTTGCGTTTTCACCTTTATCGAAGAAAAACTGAAAAATATAGCGTATTTTCTCTTTGCTAGTGTCCATTTTGACGCGCGCTCACATAACACTGAGTGAACTCATCACAACTATCTGAACAGTGTTTGTAGTACAATCTCATCGTTTGAACGCCATCTCGTTGAACCCGATCGGACTTATACAACGCGGGATACAGATCACTGAAGCCATCTATTGGAAAAATAATGGATTACTTTTTACTACACCAGATATATTATTCTTGCATTTTCTCGTACATTAGGTTAGATTAGTAACCACGTGAGGTAAGGCTAACTGAGGTTTGGATGTGTCTTTTACACATCTCGTTCATAAATCCTCATCGTGAGACGCTCGTGAAAATTTGGAAATTAAATATAGTGATAAAAATATTATGAATATTACATTTTTTCTTTCTACTCATATATGTATTTGCTACTTTCACTTAAAAGACACAACAATTTTGGTAGTGAACTAGAGAATTTTACATTAGCACTCAAAAATTTTAGCGACTTGCACTCAATAATTAAACTCATGCCTATTCCAGATTTTCCAGGGTCTGTACTCTTGATTTTACTCATAATTAACTTACTTCAAATATACATTCCAAAGGCAAAGAGTGTATCTGTGTACACTAGCCAGATAAACTGGTGGTGGCATTGAGAAAAATAAAAATGTTTCCATGTCTATAGAAAGGTGGCCTTTAACACCACTGCCCTGACACCAGTTTCCGGCAGACACCGGATCGTAGCAAAGTATAACGCGCCCAGTTACAAAATAAAATTTGCATTAATCCTGAAACAGTTAAAACTAATTCCCACGGTAATAATAACAGGTGATAAAAGTGCTGCATTTCAGTACATTCTGAAATAATTTGATCGTAGTAAAATTGAAAACAAAACACCTAAACGGCTGAAATTTTACATTAAAAAAAATCCCTAAATGATCACACTCTCATCCTAATTACAACACATTGTTGGGACTGGCAACTACACTGGTTATTAATACGAAAAGTCAGAGTTGAGTGTGCGTCTTATATTTAGTTCATATTTAAGTATTTACTTTTTTTGTTCAATGACGTGAATATGTATGACTGCATAAACTTTAGTAAATATTTTTATATTAAATAATCAATATTCTTCAATATATATAATCTATATTCTACGCTGATATAAGCAAACAAGTAACCAAGAAGTGTTACGCTCATAAGTACGTTCAAATATCAGTAACTAGAAATAATTGCAAACAGTATGAATATTGGATTGAGTATACGAATGAAGTATCTAGAGAAAACATTTTGAATCGTAATCCAAAAGCGAACCGATTATAAGAGTTATGGACCTTTAAGACATTTACGAGTAGAAAAAGACGTTTCATACACAGCATTACAATAATCAAATAAAGGCAGAATAAGCAAGGTATAGCTTACCAGATGCGTAAATATGAAACCGGAATTTATGTACAGAAAAGACACAGTGATTGGCTGACAATGCTAAGAACTATTTTATTCGAAATATTGGCCATCGCCAGCGATAAATTTCTGCCATCGTTCCGGTAATGTGTGGATGATAGACCAAGAAAACTGTGCCTTTTGTGCAGCAAAGCAGTCATCAACCCATTTTGTACATTTTCGTAAGATGTGAGGCGCTGGTCAGCAAGTTCGTGTCCCATGGATGCAAATAAGTGAAAATTGGAAGGCGAGAGGTCTGGTGAATAAACCGCATGCGGATGGATTTCCCAACCAAACGTCGCAATCGTTTTCTTGACCGGTTTTGCTGTGTGGGAGGGTGCATTCTCGTGAAGCACAATCACTTTATGTTGTCTTTGGTCATATTCTGGTGTTTTTTTTCACGCATAGCTTGATGCAAATCGATCATTTATTGTCGGTAACGTTGGGTATTAACGGTTTTGCTAGGGTTCAGCAGTTCATAATAGACTTACCAAGAGCATGATCACCGTAAGCTTGGACAAGCATACAATGCGAATCTGTAGGAATTTTCTTCAAATGGTAACAAGAAATCAATGCTGTTCGCACATCAATGCTGTAGCTTGTAGGTACAAATTGCGCCATGTGCAACGCTATTAAACACTACATTATGACATGAAACTTGTCTGGTTGTGCGTTGCAAATCCCTATCAGCAGTCAGGACAAGCAAGTAGCGCCAAGGACGCAGTTTTACGGTAACCACAGTGACACCCACAGTGACAGCTAACGCCATCTATGCACAAATTCCAATTTCATATTTACACACCTGGTAATACGTTGCGATAAGCAATATTTTATTTTATACAGTTGTTTTAGTACATTTATTGCTTTAAGGCACTTGGTAGTCGTGTGTACCCCAGCTCAGTTCCTGATCTATTACAAACCCAACATTTTTTTTATATATTCGGAGAGAAAGAGGCATAGTACTCATAATACGCACTTTTTGTTCGAAGGGATTGATTTTGTTTAACTGTTGCTCGATTCCCAGAAGAACAAACGCGCATTTCACTGGATTAATAAGAAGATCGTTATTATAACATCAGTTTGACGGGGACGTCAGGTTCTCTTTAAGAAGTTCCACTGTTTGCATAATGTTTGTTGCGGTGATGGAACAATTATTTGTGTGTCGTCTGCATAAAAATGTGCAGATGAATGCCTGACGACACTCTCGAGATATGTTGTGTAAATAGAACATGCTAGTGAAGTTAGTATTGATCCCTGCGGTACACCTAATTCACTATCTGATGACTCGGATAAAGCACAATGTGCTCTCTTGAGACACGTGTGTTGTTTTGTGTGTTCAAATACGTTTCGAACCACATACCAGACAAAATGTAACATTTCATTTACTCATTGTAATTGTAACATTCCATTCCGACCAGCCCAGCTCTTTTAAAAGTCAAGCTCTTCAAATTTTCCAGATCGTTGAGTACTTCTTTGTAGAAGATTGATGTTTCGTGCTGTTTATCAAACTTAATATGGCGCATTTTAAGCCAGTTGATTTCATTTCCAGCGCTGTTCTCCCTTCGCTCGGTGACCAGCTTTTGAAGGCGTTTACTTACACTAAATCTGAATGTTCCATCTCATTAACGATATACGTATTTCTTCTTCGGGCATTTTTCGTAACACTCTACCAATCATGGGGGATGAAAATTGTTTTATTTTTTCTGGCGGTTTCGACATACCCCAAGTCCCCATCATTGGGTAGAAACGAGTGTCCAAGCACAAAAATATCTGCCCAATTGTTTCGAAGTTGTTGTCGTCGGACAGGGCATAACATAGAAGCACGGCAGCTATGTACGTTCCAATTGCTATTTGTCCTGTACAAGAATCAGGATGTAGCATCATGTGCTTTAAAGCTGGGTTAAATGGCCACACTTGGTTGAAATGAATCATCAGAGAACCTTCTCGCGTTGACTCCACCAGAGCTAGGATTTTTACGTGTTCCAAAACGCTGCACAATCTATGCCCTATTAGTGTAATGGTTAAGGTATCGAGTTGCTGTGCAGCCCCGATCAAGGCTAATGTTTTTCTTCACACAATAAGTTTACTTTACTTTTTTCCTTTTATTCTTCTAAATAATTAACCCCGTTTGTTTCCTTTTGCATTTCGTTTCTCATTTTACAAGTCATGTTACATTAGGTTAGGTAAGAACAGCCAGGTTAGATATATATGTATGTATTGCTCGTTTTGACATTTTACACAGTACTTTTTTGTGCTTTAATCAATTTTACCCAGTTCGGAAGTAACTCCCGCTAGAACGTCTCAATTTTCTAGCTAGAATATAATGTTAAACGAAACCCCGATATTTCTTTATTTACGTCTTGTTTTACATTGCGAATTTAAGGGCCTTCCGGTCTTTTCTACCACTCAACCATGAATACAGTGAGAGTAATTAACAGTTTTGGTAAACGCTACTAACATGGAAGAAAATTATAATACAACAAAGGTCATACACGTAAACAAAATAAAGCAAAACATAAAAGAGAAGATTCAAAACAAAACTTATGTACACTACATATTTTATATAATCTAAAGTTCAGTTACGCACACACACATACACCCACGAAAAATATAGGTATGAATGCAATGTAATGAGTACCATGCGAATATATACAACTCACATGGAATAGTTTTGCGATTTGAATGTAAATTAAAAAACAAAAAGTTAATAAAATGAATAACAAATTACGAAAACTACAAAGTATGTTTAAAAAAGTGAACAAAGGTATTGCATCCGCAGTTAAAGCCAGTCATGACATAATTTGTATGCTAGCAGAACATGGTAAGCCTTTCCCTGAAGGATTCTTTGTTAAAGAATGAATGACGAAAGCGGCTGAAAATCTCTGTCCCAAACGCGTGAAACTTTTTGAAGACATTTCAATATTCTGAAACACAGTGGCTGAAAGGTTAAGTGAGATGGCCGATGACTTGTTGGAACTATTGAAGAAGGTATTCCCAACATTTGAATGTATCTCAATAGCACCTAATGAAAGTAATGACATTAATGATGTGATACAAACTACGGTGTTTTTTCGACAATGCAACGGCATTTGAAAATAAGTTAAGGGTTTCTGGAATTAACGACCATCCATGAAACTACAACTGAAGAGGAAATTTGTGACTGTACGGAAAGTTCTGAAGAAATACAAGTTTCGTTTCAGAGACTCGTGACTGTAATTATCATGTAGTTTTCAGCCCTGTCGCAACCATTCATAGTGCTGCTAAGGTGGGATTTGGAGAAAACAATTTCAGTATCTCACTATGCATTGGGCAGAGAATCTCTTTTGGAAAGAGCAAGAGAGAACTTCACAAACGCCACAGAGTAGGGGAAAAAGGAGTAGGTCTCTACCAGCGCTAAGCTCCAGGCCGCTTCTGATTGGTCAGAATGGCCTGACTGAGAAGTTCACATTATGCTACAAATAGTGGACTTCACTTCCGCTCAAGGTCAGTAGAAAAGAAGATAGCTAGGGACAACTCTAAATGCTTTCTTTCCTTCCTTCATTCCTTTTGCTGAGAAACCAAAGGAGCCTACTTTGGAAGACGGATGGCGCCCTCTAGCGTCAGTACTGTGAATTACTTCTAGGAAAAACTATAATAAACCGAGTTAATATTATTCTTTCTGGCATTTTATGATATTTATTTCAGTATTTTTGAAATTTTTGTTTCCTTTATTTAATGAATACAGAAATAAAATAATAGGTGAAGTACAGTTTCATCCACTTCACCTGAAAAAACGCCACTGTTTCTCTGTCATCCATGTTCTCCTAATTTGTCTGCCTCTCTACGAAATTCATTTTTCAACTTCACGCACGTGTTCTACATTTTACCATATTAATACGCTTACATTTTTTAAAGGTTTCTTGAGTAGATCATATTTCCATATCCCGTTTTCTTTCGTGATATTCTATTACTTCTTCTGCTGGGTACAGGATAAAAAAGGGTATGTTAATCTTAAAAAGATGATTTTGCATTCCTAACAAATATTAACTAATAGTAAATATCTGTTGATACTCTTCGAAAGCAAAAGTGCAAATGTTCCACAATTGGAATTTGAACTTAATGTTTGACTTTAGGTACAGTTTGCTCTGGTTAAAATTCTCCACTATTTACAATGGTTATTAGAATAGCATAAATGGAAGCAAAATTTAATATGCGTTTTCGAGAAATCATCTTTGGTCAACATCTCACTTCCTTCCACGAACTTCGAGTGCATACATTGGGGTAGGACACACCCGAACGGACTTTAGGAATAATTCAAATATAGTCTCGAGAGTACCGGCATAAATTCTCTACGTTACCGACGCAATTATCTCGAAAGTGTTTCCAAAATATATTTTGACATTTAGTTTAATTTGAACTGTTAGGAGATTTATGATCTTGTATTGTTGTCGTGACTATTTAATTTTAATATGTAATAGAATGTATTTTAAGCACTAATTCACTCCTAGTGACCATTCTTAAGTATTTCATTTGATATTGGTTATTTTGACTTTTTTATATTTGATGAGTTTATAACTGAACACTTCCCCCTAATTTTTGTCTAACTTAAGGACTGTGTACTATTATTTTTATGTATCTCGAGTTAATAAGTAATCGTTATGATTTTTTTGGTATGGAAAATCTAAATGGAAACCTAAGCCTCTCTTCTTCTATCTTGATTTTTAACCAATCAGTAGTTGCGCGGCGTGTCTGAACAACTAAATTGCGTTTAAAAAGTTGTTTACGTCTAAGAGAAGCAGACTACATCCACATGACTTTGAGTACCTCTGAAATTCCTCTTCTCTTATCAGACGAAGGGAGATAGTAATGTTTTAATTGTCACCCAGAAGTTACTAAACTATGTGCATGATTTTTGTTCAGTATATTTAGTTGTCCTTATGTAGATGACGGAGGAAAAAAGTAACTCCTTGTGTCTATTCATTTCTTTACACGATTCATTAAATATCAGTAATCTGCAAGATGCAGGAGATTGAGTTTCCCAGCGCGATAAGAGTGCCTGCATTTCAAGGTCAACGGTGCCCGCAAATCCGTGATGAAATGACGGCTGTTTATGATAATGATTGCCCGTCAAAAGAAACTATTTTGAGGTGAAGTAGGATGTTTCAATGTAGCCACATACCAGTCACAGTCGATCCAGGGACAAGAAAACCATCACGCACGGACGATGCGGCCACAGTGAAGAAAATGGAGGATTCCTTCTGGAAGACCAACGAGAATCCATCCCAATTGCCGTTAAAGAAACTGGACTTTGTTATGGTAGAGTGTGGAAAACTTTTCACGAGCAACTACACATGTTTAATATGACCTGCACGATGGGTTCACCAAAGGTGTTTGTTTCCTTACGGACAATGTATTAGCTCAGTCACGTTTCGGTTGAGAAACCAAGATATTGTGGCTTTCAAATCTTGAAGCACTTTCTCTATTCATTCGATGTCGCCATAAGCATCTTTTTGTTGTTACAAGAGATGAAAACCGCGTTGCGGGTTCTACGATTTAACGACAAAAAGGACGTCATTCAATTGTGAAACAGAGGTTTTTCAACGCAATCTACAGACTTCTACAATGACTACGTGCGGAAGGTCAAGAAAGAACACATGGAGTTAACTTTTTCTTCGTCATATACATAATGACCACCAAATACACTGCCAAAATTTCATACATATAGCATAATTACTTCCGGGTGATAACTAAAACTTTATGCTCCTCTCTTGTATGGAGCATTTAGTTCAATAAAGGTTGCTGGTGGTGGTAACATAAGATGTTTATTGTGCATTCGGTGCTTACAAATCCCGCGTGACCACGACCATAAAAATAATTTTCAAGAAATTTTCATCTTTTCTCCTTTGCGGTCGGCATCAAATGCAACATGTTTTTTTTTATTGTTTATACTCAGTTAACCTATAATGGATACATTTGGAAAGTAATAGCGTCGAGTAGGGCGAATATTTTAAGATGTTTAATCAAGAGAGATCGGTCTGTCTGAAAGTGACAACTTGAATTCTTGGGAGTGAATTCACCACAGTAACAAGAAGTTCCTCGTTTAAGTAACAGAAGAGCAGTGAGTGTATGATAATAGTTCACATGAGTCATGTTCCCGAGACAATGAAAGACATTTTTCAGTAGATTAGGACAAAGTGGAGGAAACGTGCTTCACGATAAGCATCAAAACTCGAATCCAAATTGTTGTGTTGTATCTTCCTGGAGTAAAACCAACTGCTAGGAACATAAACCCAAATCAGAGTGTTACTTATTATTCACTGGCAAGCAAATTGTTGTCCACATTGTTGTCTATTTTCTCAAATGCTTACATAGATAAAATGTAAGTAAACTACGTACAATGTCGTGACTTAAAACAGACGAAAAATAGAGAAAAATGGCTACATTTACTGCCACGTTTGTGTCAGAATGTGAAATAATAAGTTAGGTTCAGTTTCTTTTTCTGCTTGATTTAACATTTACGTTCAATTTACGCTACCCAAGTTACGTAAGAAAAGAAATAACAAATAAAAATGTAATTACCTACTACCTTCGCAACCATTAATGTTACAAAATGTAGTGCGACTCCATAAGTGTAACGTTACATCTTTTGCACAACCACTGAATGTTGGTTACAAATGTCAAATAATTCTACTCTCTGTTCTTTCTTTCCTAAACTTTATAGTATATTTTTTCTGCCTTCCCCTTCACTTATAACTACATTTACATCAGCTATTGGCGTAATACGTGAATTATTCTGTTCTCCATGAATCGACTCTCCTAAATATCCGTAGTTTATTTCGTAGTTTCCTTGCTGATCATTAATTGTGGGCATGTGTACAGAGACTGTCCATTTAACTTCCGGATTCTATTTTTCTAAATTTCATAGATATGACTTAATAACTAACAACTTATCTTAACTTCAAAGTACAGGTCCCAGTCAGAGCCCCCACCAGTCAAAACGCTAATTTGCTAAAACGGTCAGAGAGCCCGCCAAAATAGTCGGAATGGCCAACAAAACGGTCATAACAGCCACAGAAACGGCAAAACGCCCAAAAGCAGGAACGGTCAGAACGCCCACCTAAACGAAAAAAAAGTCGCAAATGCAGAAACGGTCAGGACGCCTACCGATCAGAACACCCACTGATAAAAATGCCAACAACGCTCACCAAAAGGGTCAGAAAGCGTAAACACAGAAACCGTCAGTACGCCTACTTGTTAAAATGGCCTGAACACTCACTTGCAAAACCGCCAGAACGCCCAACAAAAGGATCAAAACGCCCACCAGCCATAACTATAGTTAAGCTACACAGTTGTTTTTCATAAACGGTTTTAACAGTAACCGGTGCATCAAAATTACTGCTAAAATAACTAATTAAATATATGGTTAAAATATAGCTTTAGAACTGGAGATATTTATTCTCAACTTTAAAGAAGCAGTATAAAAAGCACCATTATAGAAGAACTTATTTACCTGTAGCCTGTCATATGCACAGTATCACGTTATAGAACAAAATGTATACCTGGAATGCATATACGATAAAGATGAACGGACTACTGGTAGAATAGTTCATTTTGTAACTGTCAGAAACTGAATTCATTACATTATCTGCGGTAAGTTGCAAGTAAAATCTTAGTCTACGCTTAAAAGTTGGACTTCTTTCTGTTAGGGCTGAACTAAGCCAAGTTTACAATTAAGTATGTTTTGCTGGAAGCATACAACGACGATTAATGAATGAAGGCTTAGGGACTGAAACTCGACTTGGAATCAACTTGCCCCTGCTCTATCCGGGCTTACCACTAAGTAAAACATGTTTAAGTAAGTATGATTTCATAAAATTGGTTCCCGATAATTATAATGTGAACTACACTACCAAGTCCTACTAGTAGTCCATTTTTCTTCCTCTAGTACGAGTTTCTGGTTTACTCTTTGCTATATAATTGCGTGACATGTGACACTGCACACCTAAGAGGCTACAGGCAACCAAGTTGATCTATAATGGTGTTTTTATATTGCTGCTTTAAAGGTGAGAATAAATAACTCTAATTCTAAAGATATATTTTAATCTCTTTTTTAATTGGATTTTAACTCTAACTATAGTTATGACTGGTAGGTGTTCAGTCGGTTGTACAAGTAGATGTTCAGACTATTTCTGTATTTGTGCGTTTAGTGAACGTTGTTGTAATTTTTATGAGTTGGCGTTTTTCGTACTTATCTTCTACTTGTGTTAACTTTGGCGTTAACTTGCGAAGTAACTCTGGAATATTTGCTTTGGAATGCTCTGGGGCTTCGTTGTCATAAAAACCCTAAATATATGCACTCGTGTCCCGTTCAAGCTGGCTTTCAACCTTAGAAAAAGAAATGTCACAATGGGCAAGTTAAGGAAACCAAACACGGTGGGGAGAGATGAATTTCTACAAATAGCATCCCGTAAGAGCTTTAATGTATTGTTGTATATCTCTCAAGCTAAAAGTTCGACCAAGAAGCTCATTTGAGGCAAAGTCCTCCTGACTAAAAGAGTTGGTAGTATGACCAGGATAAGCATATACATTTAATTTTTATTAAGAGCAAATACTACTGCAATGTTCTCGTTTGATTCCCTGTACCTTTGCCGAATCCTATTTTCAAGATTATTTGCTCTTCTGGCCGATTTCTGTAATTTAAAATAAAAAGAAACACAGGCTTGCTTATTGTATCCAGGCATCATTTCACACTGCGACAATTAATCATTCCCTACCTCTACACTATTTTGTTTCTCGCAACACTGACTGAAGCCACGGCACGAAAATGTTGCAACATTATTCTGAGATGTTGGAGCCATGGTGCCGTTGCTGAACTAAACCATTTTCAATATTTATATCACCAGGAAACAAATTAACGCACCCAGCTTCTGCATATAACCAGTAGCTTACTTTCAATGTTAGCATCCAGCATCCTCATAAAATAATCTGTCCCGTGCAATTTAATTCTTACAGTCTTTCTAAGCATTAAACCAAATTAATTAGTTCCCACTCATTCAAGTAACTGAAAATAGATCGTTTTTTCACGTATTCTTTTATTTCTGTTTACAACAGTAAATTGCTGTTCCATGTTCTGGTTCTTAATCTTGTATTCGCTGCTATTTGCTTGTTTTATTTTAATCATTTCGACTCCTTCATGCACAAAAACCTTGCCCGATTGAGACCTATGTCAAATAGCGTCCGTGTCTTTCCGTTGTTTATCACATTCCGGAAAGGTTGAATATTGATGATAGGTTTAGCCTACTTTGGAATATTTCGGGTTCCTATTGTATCTGTCAGATTTTCCTTTGTTTTCACCTGGTTGGAAAAACTAAAAGTTATAAAATAAAACTGTAAATGATGTATTGAAGATAGCTTACCTTCTTTGCGTGAAATGCATATTAAACCCTCAACATCGCAGGAATTGAACTTTTCTACAAAAGAAAATATATATATATATATATTACGTTTTATAACATATTTTTATATTGCCTATACAAGATATGAGAGGTTAATTTTGTAGCCTGTAACATTACATCTATATTACATTTGTATATAACCTTGCGCCACCTGTAGAATCATTATACATAAACTACGGATCACCCAGAATCGAATTAAATAAATATGTTTTATTTATATTTATATCCTTTAAGCACACAAGGCTCAGGCTGGGATAGGAGAAAGGAAAGGATTTGGAAAGTTCTTCGCCAGAGCACATGTTGAAGGGGCTATCCCAGCATTTGACCGGAGTTACTGAGGAAAGCTTAGGAAAACCTCAGTGAGGATAGTCGGCAGCTGGGATCGAACGTATGTCCTCCTGAAGTCCAAGCCAACGATTTACCACAAAGCTACGGCGGCACGATTGACATAATTAATATTGGGGATGTGCCTTGGAATGATGCCAGGAGTAGAAGGATGCAACTTGGCTGCACTTAGTTCAGAACTAATTGTATTATAAATATCGTATTAAAGACACTAATAAATATTTTAAACAATTAATTAACAATTTTATCGCAAATGTCCACGATCACCAACTCTTCAATTACGAACGCTGATTGGTCGAACTCGAAAAGTAAAACCCGTATATGACCCTTCTCTATTCATCAGAGCTGCTTTCTAAAGATTTCATTCGACAGAAACTTGGCTTTACATCACAGTTTAAAATAGAAATGCAACTTCGCAGTCATGGGAAAGGGAATGTTCTCTATTTTATTACATATTGAATCACTGGCCAAATACACAATATTCAGAGGATCGTCATGAAGTAGGATCCTCACATCTTTAAGGAAGCTGAAGTAACAATACTTATGGCACCTGTAGTGGTTCTTTAAACATATATATAATTATTAAAAAAATAATTGTTTCTGGCAATTTGCGAAAAAAGTTATTTAGTAATATTTTATACAGAAAGAAGAGATATTTCGAAAGCAAGAATTGGCTACACTGAGGCAAGTTCTTATTTCACCCTTCTTTTGTTTTTCGCGTAACGAGAACACTCGCAGCAGGGTGCGATCAGAATTTGGCTATGTGTTCAAGTCGATGGTTGTTAAGTTCAAAGTTGTATTTTCAGCTCGGTATTGATATCGTCAGCTTTTCGTTTCGTCGATCATTGTGTTCGTCATGTGGTTTTCGCAAAATATTTAGTTTTCTCAACTGTATTAATAGCATGCTATGCCGTAAAGGGTTTTGCTATTTTTAGTGTTGATGAATTAACGAATCGTAAATCTATTCAGCTAGGTTTTTGTTTTGCGAGAAATGTGTCTTTCTTCTTTGAAAGAGTCAAAACTGTCATTGTATAAGGCTTCGTTGCCCTTAAGTTAAACGACGTAAGTGAATTAATAGTTCAATTACTGTCTTTTCGTTAATAGTCGTGTTTAAATAATAATATTACTTTTTATTAACAAACAGTAAAGTAAGATCTCGTTAAATCGGGAAGTTCTGCAGTTAAGTAAAAGTGTGAGTGTGTTTGTCTTGAAGGGAGTTAAACGCTACTTGAGTGAATGACGTTACTTGTGTCCGTTCAGAATCTAAACGGGGAATGTGCGAGCGTTAAAGTTCGTAAAATTATGAATTAATATAAAGCTAACACCCAAAATAATTGTGCTTGAAAATGTTCAAAGTAATTTCTAAATCATTTTCAGTAATAGTGTGTCGAGTTGAAAGTAGTAATTCTTTACAGTTCTGAAATTAAACAAAAAGCTAAAAATTCAAAGTTAGTTAAATCTTGATTGTGATTATGAAGTATTGCTAATGATTATGTTTCATTTAAATAAGTATTTTATATTGGTCATTACATCAGGTTTAAATAACATTTTTCCGAAATAGTGGTTAATAGTGATTTTCTTCGATTTAAAGTTACCAATTAAATAAACACTTCACTGGCTGGTTAAGCTAAAGCTTAAAAATTGTTTTTGAGATAATTTTATTATTTAACATTTTTGTCATTAGTAGAAGTGGTAGTAAATATGATCTTTTTCAAAGTTACAAATGTTAATGAGTAGTGGAAATAAGCTTTTGTCGACCTCATTTGCGTAATTTAATTTTTATAATTCAATTTACATAATTGAGTTGCTAAAAGGTAAATTCAATTTTTTCTGCTTCAATTTCATGTTCTGGTTGTTCACATGGTTGTAAGTTCACAAGATGGCGTCCATTTCAGATATACAAGAAGGTAGAAGGTGGTATCTTTATTTTTTCTGACAGTTTTTCATACTACAAGTTGGTAAGTGTTAAATTTATTAAATTTTGCTTGCATGAGGAGTGATTGCTTTGATTATTTTTTTGGATTTAGAGATTCTTAAATTAGAGAAAATTGAAATCTGCTTCGTAAGTTGTGCCGTGAGCTTCTCTATTCGGTTGGATTATTCGTTGATCTATCATTTGCGATTTGGAATGTCTCCATAATTTCTAAAATATAAAAGGAAAGTAAATGCATTGCTGTATATATCTGTTTCGATTATTTTTTAACTAAATATATCAAATAAATGTTATCAAATCTACTGTCAATTCATTTTGATTCTTAAATAGATAATTCTGATTCAGTTCAGTTTGATACATATTCTTCGAAATTACTTTTCTGAGTGTATATATTTTCTATTAAATAAAATCGTAATGCAATTGTTACTTTTATTTTTCTTTAACAACCGAAAATAAAGTTTGCTCTGAAAGTGAACAGTTCTGATTGGAAGGTACTCCTGTACTTCTGCTATGATCTCCACACTTAGTTTTAATTTAGTAAGATTGATCGATTCATTTTCTCTCTTGCTGCTTTAATTAAGAAAAGTGGGAGGGCTACATACCTCACAGCAGGCGAAGCCATGTCAGTGCATATAAGTTAGTGCATTATCTTTTCTTCCAATTCCACATCAAGAGCTATTTATATGTTTTGGACCTATTTATAGGATGCTCGCCGAAACCAAAAGCAACGGTAGAATGTTTATAACAAATCAATTTTTTTATTAATCCGTCGGTAGTAGGTTGGCGGCACTTGATTCCACTTTGTGGAAAAATGCACAATTTTTCCATACCTGACTGCTAACAAGGAGTCCATTTCCCAGGGCTGTACGATACTTGGCGTCGCATTTTTAGTTGTATTTTATAAAGGACTTCGAGCTATAAAATGTGTTTTTGAAGCCTATACTCCATCTAACCCACCCAAGGATACGACTCCTATTTAACATAGCAGAGATTCAACCTAACATAGTACACTATTGCGCAAAAGGCTACGAACCCTTTCCAGCCCTATTTAACATAGCAGAGATCACACAGATACACAGTAAAATATGCCTGTTACGCTATTGCACAATAGAAGAGATTCCATAAAAGGGTAAAATTATGAAAGGGTACGACACTCTTTTTTCAACCCTAAAAATACTACTTAACATAACACAAATTATAGAGGCTATGAACCCAACCCCTCTCAGAAATTACCTAGCCCTTATACCAACAGACGATAGCAGAGATTCCATAAAACTGAAAGGGTACGAAGCTCTTTTTGCAACCCTTATTGAACATACCAGAGATTACACAGGATTTAACTTAACATATTACACCAGTGCACGATAGCATAAAAGGTTTCGAAGCTCTTTTCAGCCACTACTTAACAAATTACAGAGCCTACGGCCCATCCCCCATTTAATATAGCAGAGATTACACAGGATTTAACTTAACATAGTACACCAATGCACGATAGCCGAGATTCTATAAAGCTATGAGAGGGTACGAAGCCTTATTTAACATAGCAGGGATTACATTTACGACTACGAACACATTTTAGACCAGATTAACATGATATATGCTATTTAACCTAGCAGAGATTACAACATAAATCTGAAGTCACTTTCCAGCACAGGACAGAGGCTACGGTCGTACAGCTATTTCCCCTTACACCTATTTAACATTGCAGAGATCTTAGTCCTTATACCAACGCAGGATAGCAGAGATTTCTTAAAACTATGAAAAGGTACGAAGCCTTATTTAACATAGCGGAGCTTAGACAGGAACATAGACCGTCTAGGTTAGATATTACAACTACGAATATGAACATATTTCAGACCACATAACACGAATATATGTTATTTAACATAGCAGAGATTACAACAGAAATCTCAAATCAGTTTCTATACCTAACCCACACGGCAATACGTCTCTTGACTAAACAACCAACCACTGGTAGGTGAATACTACCTGGGGCCCAAGCCAACAAGATGGTACTAAGGTCAAAGGTGGAATATTTAAACGTGTATAGCTCGTAAACGGCGAAACATATTGAGACTCTTTTTTCACATTTTCTATGAGGGAATCGAATAATTTATGCTAACATCGAGGTCACAGAACAAATATTTAACAGTGTATAGATCGTAAACGACGAAACATATTAAAAATCTGTTTTCACATTGATACGTATTTGGGTGCGGTGATATTGAATCTGAAGTCAGTTTGCTAACTTCGCCCCAAGTGGTCGTAGAGTATTAACTTATAATGAAAATTATTTTAGTCACGGGAATGTTAATTATAAAAACTGCATGTTTCTACGTGTTGCTGTTTACGTGATATGATGGTTCGAACTTTCTGAATTTTGCTCATTTTGCACCAGAACTATGAAAACCTCAAATTATGTTATTTTTTCACGGTAATGCTGAATTTGGAAACAACTTCTCTACCTATGGCGCTTGCAAGATATGGCGGCTAGATTTTTTTTTCGAAATTTGACATTTTAGACACAGAGTTGGGAAACGCGCAGATTATATGCTCTTTGGGTCCGTGATGCCGAATGTGAAATTTGCTTCTCTCTACCATCTACCCTTTCCAAGATATAGCGGTTTGAATTTTGTCGAGTTTTGAATATTTTAGACGCAGTGATGAGAAACTCGCAGATTATTTATTATTTGGGTCAGTAATGCACAATGTTAAATCCTAGACCCGTTCCAAAATCTAGTGGATCGAATTTTGCTCTTTTGGTCTCTGAGTTGAGAAATTCGCAGAATATATGTTATTTGGGTCCCTAATACCGAATGTGAAATGTCCTTCTTACTACCATTATGATTTCCAAGATATTGCAGTTTGAATTTGTCGCTTTTTGACATTTTAGACGCAGACATGAGAAACTCGCAGATGATATATCTGGTGTAGTAAAAAGTAATCCATTAGTTTCGCACGACATTGAAGGCTTGACTTACCATGGTTGGAATGATCCGATTTAGGTCACATATGCGCCGTTTTGTTCGAGCTTTGGCGAGTCACTATCGATGTGTGTGGCCTGGCGTTGTCCTGGTGGAACACAATGCCTCTCCTATTGGCCAAAGCTGGCCGCTTCTGGGCGATTACTGCCTTCAGACGGTCCAATTGTTGACCGTATAGTTCCGAGTTAATGGTTTGGCCGTAGGGGAGCAGCTCATAGTAGATAATTCCCTGCCAATCCCACCAAACACACAGCAAAACCTTCCTGGCCGTCAATCCTGGCTTGGCACCGTTTGCGCCGGCACCGCGCTTCAACCACGACAGTTTTCGCGTGACGTTGTCGTAAGTGATCCACTTTTCATCACCAGTCACCAACCGCTTCAGAAATGGGTCGCTTTTGTTACGATTCAGCAGCGATTCGCAGATGGAAATTCGGTTCAAGAGGTTTTTTTGCGTTAACTCGTGTGGCACCCATACATCAAGCTTCTTTGTGTAACCAGCCCTATGCAAATAGTTCCACGCGGTTTTTGTGCAATATTTAGCTCTTGGGCAATCGAAACAGTGCTTACATGATTGTCGGACGCGACAATGTCCATGATTTTATCAACATTTTCGACACCTGGCTTTCCAGTGCGTGGTACATCTTTGACCTCAAAATTACCGGAACGGAATCGACGAAACCAAAATTGCGCGTGATTGGCTGTTACAGTATCAGGAGAATAAACACTATTCACATTTGCAGCCGCCTGGCTTGCGTTTTCGCCTTTATCGAAGAAAAACTGTAAAATATAGCGTATTTTCTCTTTGCTAGTGTCAATTTTGGCACGCGCTCACACAACACTGAGTCAACTCATCACAACCATCTGAACAGTGTTTGTCGTACGCAATCTCATCGTTTGAACGCCATCTCGTTGAACTCGATCGGACTTATACAACGCGAGATACAGATCACTGAAACCATCTATTGGCAACATAATGGATTACTTTCTACTACACCAGATATTATTCGGATCCGTGACGCAAAATGTGTAGTTTGCTTTTCTGTACCTATTGTCGCATCCCAAAATCATAAAAGCCTTAATAGAGTTGTAATTTAAAGATACAAAGGAAATGCAAAATGCGTGTTCTAATACAGGAATTAAAACAAAGATCTCATTTGCTAATGCTTTTCCTCTGTGCATTGCAATCGGTAAAGAATAAAAGACAAGCTGCTATAAGCGTTATTCTACAGTATGGGAAATATACGGGATTGAAAACCGAGATCGCATTTGATGCTGTACTGAAATGTGCACTGAAGTTGCAAATAGCGTGATTCTACAGCATGGGAAACATACAAGAGTTTTAAAACCGAGATTGCATCTAAAGTTTTTACCTGAAATTACACAGGGCTTACACCGTAACCGAACTTATTGGGCGTCAGAGATTGAATCCGTCTATTATTTCGTTGGTATCCATATGTTCGCCATGTCCCGTATTAAGTTGACCAAGCTGGAGGCAAGCGGGATAATTGTAAAAATTACTATATTCACATGTATGTAGATAAATTAGTGCAAGATTCGCACACAAGTATACGTTTGGTACAGATCAGCCTCTCGGATCATACAGAAAATTGAAAACCTCGATGCTTATGTCGCGGTATGGTGTTGATGAGACATTAAAATGTGTAATTGCACCTTATTTTCTCAGATTGTATTTTAATAATCAGCCCGTATGATCCAGTAGTTATATATGTACTATATTTCTTTTTCTTTCGACAAATTACAATGTCCATAATTATTCCTTTGCTGCCCCAATGTTGGTTGGATACGATATTACTTTCGGAGAACATTGCTTGCTTTCCTGTGCGTTGTTTTGATGGCACTGCACTATTATCTGCCCTGTCCAAGATATGGCAGTTCAAATATTGCTTTTTTCGTCCCAGAACTTCTTTCGCTTATATAATATGGCAGTTTGGGTCGGTGAAGCAGAAATTTCACAGGGCCTCCACCGTAACTGATCTCGTCTGGCACCAGGGACTATTTTCATAATAGGCAAATGCACAAAACATTGAATGCGCCTATTATTTACCGGGCTGCAGCATTTAGTGACTAGCAAAATTATTCGGATCCTGTAGTGTTTGTACAAAATATTGGTTTTATTAGAAACATAATCTGTTACAGGTTGCAAAAAAATATTGCGTACGGGGTATGTGAGACGTTTTCCATCTGCATTTCGGTGAATGGGTAAATAAGCCATACCAATGCAGTTTTAAGTAGAATTCACCTTAATACCAGATGTTTTGTTGCTTTGAAAGGCTAAATAAAACATACGAAACGTGTGAGACGTCTTTAGGCGATGTTTTGAGGATAGTCGGTGCTTTTGCCATTTCAAGGGGTCATATTTAGCTATGAAAGAGACATTTTAGCATTAATTCAGGTTGAAAATAATCTTTTAACTCTAATGTATCGTAGAAGGGAATTTTTTGGGGATAGTCTAAGAATTTATAGGGTAAAAAAGTGACAAATGTGAATACGCCACCTCGTAATCAATTATCTGAGGTGAAAGTTGGTGCTTGTTATTGGGGAGAGAAAAAAGTGACATTCTTTAAGTAAGAACACATGAAACGGCAAAATTAAGAGCGCGTATTTAGCGATAGAGACATTAGAACATAATTTTTGAGGTGTTGTTGAAAATCGAAAAATTACAATTTAGAGAGCTTGCTTAGATTTTCTCGGGAAAACACTTGCGCAAGTGTACATTAAATGCGGAGAATTAAGGTTAATTAATTAAAGCTGTCTGTTTTTCACGCTTTGCGACCATATGTAGTCATGTAGCATGTATTTCAAGGAGAAAAGGACGAATTTGCAGAATCCTGACTACTTCGAAATAACTTCATTATAATTTAAAGTAGAATTTAGCCTTTGTGAGTATACATACTTCGGTAGAAATACAAGCAATGATTTTGAATGAAACGAAACGCTAAAAAGGAAAAGTCTTTTTGAAACGAAGTGACAAAAATATGGTCTATAGGGACGTTTGTTGTCTTACTTGAACTGTTTTGCACCCCATAATTTCATTTATACCACATGTCTTTCTTCCTAAGGTGAAATATTCATGACTAGAATGTTTTAAACTAGCTGAAACTCGCTTTTATACTATTTGTGCATGTAGAAATAGAAATATTTCACATCCCCGTGACTGTATTGTTAGAATACTCTGCAATTACACGCGAAACTGTTTATCGGCTGACGGATAATAATATTACCTGGTTTTTGTGGACGTACGTACGCATTTCCAAAACCAGCGTGTTTACTAGTTTGAATTGAATACGAACTGTTCAAGGAGTAAAGTTAACATTCATATTTGATTTAGCCATGATATGTTGGGGGTCCTTAAAAAGCCTTCCCCCTCTCACAAGACCACAGACACTGCCACACTAGGCAATAATTGGTTGACGAAGCCAATAAATTACAGAGATAACTAAATTTTGACTTAGTCTACTGTACGAGAGAACAACGGCTATCTGTGAGTGTACTTTTGCAAAGGTGGCCACCTAGTGCGTGGTGCCATGTAAAATAAAGTAATTTCCTTGCTTAAGTGTACACACTCATCGCTAGAATCAAAGGGATTATCGTAAAATCACTCTTCAAGATATGGCACCACACACTCGGCTTGTCATAGCTAACTTAAATATGTATTTTGACTTTACTTCTTGAACAGTTCGTATTCTATTGATACTAGTGACCACGCTGGTTTTGGAAACGCATAAGTATGCCTATAAAAAACTAGGTAATATTATTAACCATCTGCCAACAAGCAGTTTCGCGTGTAGTTGTAAATTAATCTAACAATAAAGTCATAAAGATGTGAGATATTTATATCTACACATGCACAAATACTATAAAAGCGAGTTGCAGCTAGTTTAAAAGTATTTTAGTCATTAATATTTAAACTTTAGAAAGAAAGACATGACGTATAAACGAAATTGTGAGGTACAAAATAGTTCAATTGAGACAACAAACGTTTCTTTAGACCACTTTTTTGTCGGTTTGCTTTTAAAGTAGCCTTTTCCTTCCTAGCTTTTCGTTTCATTTAAAAACATTGCTTGTTTTTCTACCCAAGCTTGTATATTCACAAAGGATAATTCAACCTAAAATTATGCTGAAGGTATTTCGAAGTAGTCGTGATTAAGTAAATTTGTCCTTAATTAGGGCTCTTAATTAGGCCGTTTCAGGTGTTTTCAATTACGCAAACAATGTCACTTTACATATTTAACACTGATCAATCTCGGTTTGAATATGAAATGATATCAAGTAGAACTCTTTCCGAACAGGGTGAAAAACATACTACAGCCATTAATTCGGTCCATGGTTTTAGTTACACATTCATACACCATCCAAATTCACGTCTCCCCAGTGAACCTAGGGAGTCGCTTGTACATATGTTTCCAAGAACCTAATGCCATGTTCGGTTCTAAAGTAAAGGAACAGTTAGCACGACACTCCCTTCAATATTGTCGTTGATGCGAGCCGATCAGGCAAACTCACACAACAATATGTAAAACGTTGTTTTAAAAAAAATGTTTACTCCTTATGTAAAAGATGATTCACTGCTTTTGCTCGACTCCTGGACTGGACACACTGATGAAACCATTTTCAGCGTAGATGATGTGTTTGACCTGTTACATGGCAAGAACACTCGTATTAAAGTCATACCACCAAAAACCACAAGATTTATTCAGCCATTTGATGTCTATTTTTAGGCAGTATAAACTTGTGATTCGCAGGCTTGAGGATTATTTTCGGGAAAATTTATCTGTTCTGGTACTCAAGAGAAACTGCATAATGGAATATTTCTCATGAAACTGTAGTTTATCAACAGTTTTGTTCTCCTGTACTGAAGAATATGATCGCATATGCGTGAAACAAACGTGGAAATGTGACGAGCGACATAGTTACTGCGTTTGGAAAGGCTCTTGAGACTCTGTTGGCAGTGCGCGGTGACCATAGTGACTGTTCCAAAAAAGTGTGACCAAGGAGCGTTTGTGAAGTGTTTGTACTGCTCCGTGCTGCTTTGTTCTGATTACTTCGTTCTGGAACCACATCATCACCCCTGAATATGTTTGAACTTAATATCGAGTGTGCGGCTAGGACGAGAAATGTACGTATTTTGTTGTATGTGTTGGTGTATTATGTTAATATATTTTGCGCCTATATATTACTTGTAAACTGTGAAAGACAACACCACACGGGAAACACACACACTTTAATAAAAACATGAAATTTGAACCGTCTTACTTATGAACACTACAAGGTTCAAGAGCGGGACAAGCGCCGGGCAGAAACAGCTTAAGTGCTGAACATTAAAATACTTTGGACACATTTTAGTGAAGCTTTGTTACATTTTACAACTAAAAAGTGCTTTTTGTTTCTTTAAAAGAAGGGTGAGAAACAAAGAAAGTGATATTTTACTTATATGTAGGTAAGTGAGTACCTGGGTAACGCTTGCTAAGTTTTTAATGATACCCAGACTGGAACCTGGCTTGCTGAACCAACTTAAACGGGTTACTTGAAAGCTAAGTTACGAGTTTGTTGGTTGAGGTTATGATTTTTTTTTCTATTTAATGAACGAGAAATATAAGGTATTAGGTTATTGAATTTATAGAAAATATATCTTTTATTACTAGGAGACACAAGTACAGAAAAATGTTGAAGACGGAGCACGCGATTACTGAATGATAATTAAATTTGAAGCATAGCACAGAGATAGACATAAGTTGAAACGATAGAAAAGGATGGTGAGACAGAGAAGGAAAGAATTTCCCACCCCACCAGAGAAGAGAACGCAGACAACATTTTACATTACCGAATAGAAAATGCCAGTGTAGCCGAAGCCTCCACGCACACAGACAACATACTGGAAGCGGTGAGAAAATTAAAACATTTTGAATTTCATTAAACAACCAGTACGTAGCAAACACTTACACGCATCAGTAATGGACCACACACTACAGTAGGACCTACAGTTAAAAACTGCACCAGTGACATTTGTCGTATTCTGGCGGAGAGAGAAGTAGTAGAAGAAATAAAAGTGTTAATGTACTACCTATCCGCCAGAAGAAAAGGTCTTCCCCTTTTGTCCCCTGGTCTACAAGGTTACTGTAGAAAATATTAAGCTTAATTAACGTGAACATTAATTTATAAGACAACATTAAAGCATTGAAAGTTTAATTTGCGTGCACTCACTTTAGTTATTTTACTATAACTATTGTACTGTACGCGCCAGTGTAAGTTTCAAAACATTATTTGCGTAAATTATTTTTATTATTCAAATTAACTTGAACCTTAGCTACTTCTACATGAAATAGAATTTTGATAAAATTTAGTAAACCCTTTTTACTCACTGTTTATTTCAGTAAACTGACAGAAAATTTAAGTAATTGAACACAAACTATTTTAAAATTTGATTTGTCATAAGTACTGAAGTTCGTTTGAACGAAAAAAAAAAAATCATTTGAGTTTAAAATTTACATTTTTGAAGAGAAATTCCCGACAAATTATATTACGGTTTGGAAAAAAAGTATGCCTGAAATTTACTATTTAATTTATGGAAAATCATTACGTTATTTAATAATTGAAAAATTATGATGTATAAAATTATTTCACTTTGAAATTCAAGTCCAAAATTCTTTAATTGTAAAATAATGCGTGAATCACTGTTTTAGATGCAGATGTTTCAATCGTAATCACAAACATTTGAAAATTCTGATTCTTTCCTGCAATATTACTTTTACTACTAGTAAACCTCTGCTGCTCCGCAGCATTAGGTAGATAGGTAATGTATTAAATTTCAGAATTTGCGGCGAGTGCATTATGATACGTAAACTTATCGTTTCTATACTTTCACCTGTCAACCTATGCTGCTTTGAAGCGAGGAATATATACTCGTGCTGCTTCATTTTTCGAAAATTTTATTTACATATAGAGGTACATAAATAGCTAATCATTTGTTCATTCAGAAATTACACATAACTTTATAATACTTCCTTCCATACAATATTAGCTGTGCGCCGACCCTTTGGCTGCATCTGAACCTTGACATTTTCAAACGATTTCGCGCGAGATAGAGCAACATACAATTGGCCGTTAGTAAAAACAGGTTCAGGTAGGTAGATACATACTTTTTCAAGAGTTTGTCTCTGTGCTATATTAATGGTCATACAAAAGGCCAGTCTTACGTCAAACTTTCTGCATTTAAAAGACAACAGTAGAATGGTATCTGATGGGGACATATCAATCAGAGATAGTAATACTTTCTGTCCCATATTTAGTCGAGTTAGAATTTCCAACTCAAATATACTATCGTACATTTTGTATACCTTGAGTCTCGTACCATTCAGCGAAGCGTAGGCGGCATTCAGGTTGCGCAAGAGCATCACAATACAACCTGGTTTCAAGTTTAGTTCATGTGGTGGCAAACCACTGATTTCAAGACTATTTAAAAATTCTGTGGGAAACTACAGCAGTTCGCTTTCATCCTCAGTTATTAATTGGTTCACACTTGTATAGCTCCTAGCTTCTCCAGGTATTAGATCTAAAACCTTATTATTATTTCATTGCAGTGTTCATTTTTCGGTGCGAGAAGAGCCATTTTAGAGATACCAGATTATTGGAGTGCTGCAAAGTCTGTGCCATAGACATCGGTCACAATATCTCCACTTGACAGCAGAAAAGTGGGTAAATCAATTAAGTCGGAATTGTTGCTGTCTGCAGAATTGTATTCACCATTACCTATTTGTAACAAAAAGTTAGCAAATACGCACTCCTCAGCTTAGCGCGCATATTTTTGCGAATGGTGAATAGTTTCAAAACGGCCATAATGGTGAGAATTTGATCGAATTTTGAACTGTTGTAGCTCGTGATGCATGAGGAACAACAGGTAGAACTTACCTAAAATGTTCACCCAATGTTATGACGTTTCCACCAAATGGCACACCGTTATTCATTATATCAAGTAAGAGCCGGTTTACGCACATCAAAGAATGCTCACTGACCAAAGGAGCTTCGCCCCAAATAATCAATTTAGCGGATCGAATCTCATTTGCTTCTTTACTATTCACTTTTAGATCCGATATTGAATGTTAATGTAAATTTGATGGCAACTTGAAACGTATATGAACAGTACGACCATGAGGCAGTAACATAGCAGCAATTCCGGTGCAAGGTACAGAAATGACGTTTAGTCCTAGTTGTTCACAAAGGCCAATTAAACACTGGTACACAAAAGATTTTCCCCTGCCGCCTGGGCCATCTAGGAAGTATACGTTACTCGCATTTACATCACACGTCTCAATCAAGCCTCTAATTCCATCTATGAGGACACGTTGTTCTTCATTTGCCTTTGACATAATGTTTGTCAATTGTTGTAATTTTGCTAATTCTTGAACTCTGTTACTTTTCATGTTCACTAAAAAAATTTGAGCTGGGGGCAGATCAAAAGAAGATAGGGAACATCCGTGAAGTTTTAGTTTCAGAAATATTTTGATGAGCCGGCTAAGAAGAAATGTCTTCAGGGTGGGACTGCAAATAATCTTCAGATAATGAATTCTTAAACAGATGCCACAAACTTGATGCATTACTTGGCATCTGAAAAACGCATATGTAGACGAATAGCTGTCGCAATTGATATAGCATTTGAAATGAAGTTGCCTCTTCTAAGCAATGTTGACTCGTGGACGTTAGGTGTTAAGCCGCGTGCCATAACTGCTGATTTGAAAGTAGGATTTACAACATTTTTGTAAGTTCTTAAATCCTTAAAGTCGGTAGCACCCACTACGTGAGGCAGTAACAAACGTAAATGATATTGTTCTGAATCAGACGGTGAAACATTGTACATACGACCTATGATCCTATGGTAATTCTTTTGTTTATATCACTGATTAGTCATCCATGTATAATGAACTGGCATCTCAGGATATATATAAGGACTTCTTGTGGCTGGATTACTATTTAACTTAAACCATGCCAACAACTTGGTATTACGTAATTCTGCTTGAATTAACGCTTCTTCAGGAGCACTGGTTTTGAAGATAACATCTTGGTTCTGGTAAATGAACTGGCAATCGATCTAGAGCGTGCGACTGATCATGCATAGAGTACGCGAACATCCTCCATGCAGCTTCCGTTGGACCAACATATCTAGCATTCAAGAACAGACTAATTTCATCATAGTCAAGCCTATTATCTCGTTCAGCTATTTGTAAACTACAACCGTCATGACCCTTGTTTATATATTTATATATACATTTAATACTGCGTACGCTTGAGCAAATTTCTACGTTAATATGAGCTTGGAAGTAGAGAAAAAGGAAAGTGGCTCAGTTAGTAGAGCGTTCACCTCTGGTGCTAGGTGTCGTCGGATCGATCCCTGCTCATGTCATGTGGGCTTTGTGGTGGACAAACACCGTGTGCGTGAGTTTTCTCCGGGTGCTCTCGTTTTCTCCCAGTTTCTTTATTCCACCAATTCATCCCATCATCATCCACACGGCCTGAGCCATAGTTACCTAATGACCTTAAAATAAATTCAAATTCCTTTCTTGGGTCTGGGCATACAATGGTGAAATACGATGATGAATTATTCCATGAATTTTAAAACAATATGGACAATAATTTGCTGGCACTTCTACTTTTGCGCCAAATGAAACAAATAACATTGCGTTGTTATACTGATGAATATTCTCTAAAAAATTTCGATATTTCATCATTACCAGTAAATAACTTTTTCAATTTGTCAAGAATGGTAGTTGGTGGAAGTTTGATCTTTCCATCATAACAGCAGAGTGCACAGCGTCCTGATGTATTTTTCTCCAGTGTAAAATATAACGCAGAACAGTATTGGCTAACTTCCTGTAGACTACCGATCGAGAAGGGATTCAAATTCGGTATTACATCAGATACAGCGCACTTAAACTTTGGTTCCACTATATTTGGATTGTAGAGTATATCAACTTTAAAACCAACCTCACGATTCCAGTCTTTTGTCTTTCGTTCACGACAACCTGTCAGACTGGTTTTCTTTTACGCCTACAATTTTCACTACCAGTATAAGGTACGTCATCTTCATTCATTACAGGGGATAAGTCGTCAGTAATAAATGTTTTATTCTTCCTTTCAGGATGACCTGTCAAAGTGACCCTTCCTTGGTTCGTCATCGAAAGTGCTGGTATATGTGTACTATTCTTTAAGACATCATTGTATGTCCATTGTCTAAATGCACCGATAATATTAAATTATGAACAATATTACCGGAGCCATACTCAACTATAGTTTCATTATTTATGTAATGCAATCTAAAAAGGCACTGAGGAAATAAATCACTGATACTACTGAGTTCAACGTGACCAGCAATATCACCATCGACCGCTATCACAAGTTTATAATCAGAGGGCATATTGATAGGCATTCTATAAAATTGATCACCAATAATAAAATCTTTATATAGGTGCCATTTCTTGATCACGTTGTTAACACAATTGGAACGAATCTCAAAATGTTCATTTTCGTTTTCATGTAAACAATAAGAAAGTAAAAGAAAAAAAAATCTGTTGCCATCACCAATAATTGGAATCACTTCAAATTTTTGTACAGCGCCCTTGGAGATGTTGACTCGAGGGATCTGGATGACAACTGGTTAACTGCAGAGACAAAGCAGACAAGTTACAAAATTCAGAATTCAACATGCGCTTCAATTTAGAATGCAATACGATTTTTGTGCGAAAATGCTGAAGTCATAGTTAAAAATAACAAAATTTGTTAGAAATGTAATAAATATTCCACATAAGGAATACAATGGGGAGAACACCCAAACACTTCTCGTTCAGTTGAGATATGACGGAAAGGAATGATGTTCCTTGATGGCTCAACTACGTGTTAAGCTGAATATTAAAACAATGAGTTATCAAAATCGGTCCAGTACAACCGCAGGACGGACTGGGCAAAATATTAGAGACATATAGTAACTATTTCTCATAATGAATACAAAGGGGAGAACACGTAAACACTTCTCCTTCACATGAGAATTCACTAAGAGGAATGCGGTTTATTGGTGACTCATTTATGTGTTAAGTCGGATATTTAAAAAAAAATCAAAATCGGTCCACTAGAACCGGCAGATGGACTGGATAAAGAACCCTCAAACGCTTCTCCTTGAGGAATAACGGAGAGGAATGCGATTTATTCAGGGCTCATATACGTGTTACGCTGAATAAAAAATTGAGAACACTCAAACAATTATCTTTTGGTCTATATTTGAAGGAGAGGAATGCGGTTTATTGATGGCTCATCTACGTGTTTAGACAGATAATTTGAGAAAGTAGTGATAAAAATCGGACCACTAGAATAGACTGTACAAAGGCAGAACACTCAAATATTTCCCCTTCAGTTGAAATTTGACGGAGAAGAATGCGGTTTCGTGATACCTCATTTACGTGTTAAGCGGGACATTTAAAAATATTAATGATCAAAATCGGTCTAGCAGAACGCCTGGACCGAGTGTACAAAGCGAGAACACTCAAACGCGTCTCCTGCACTTCAGACTTGACGGAGAGCTATGCGGATTCTTGATGCTTAATTTACGTCTTAAGCTGGATATTTAAAAAAAAAAAGAATAATCGAAATCGGTAGTTTAGAACTGCCGAACGGACTGGACAAAGCTTGTGGGAGGAATACATGCCTCTATCACTTCTCATTCAGTTGAGACTTGACGGAGGGGAATGCGGTTTACTGATGGCTCAACTATGTGTCAAGCTTGATGTTTAAAAATGTATGATCAAAATCGGTGCCGTTCTAACGGACTGGACAAAGAAGAACACTCAAACACTACTCCATAAGTTGGGACTTGACACAGAGGAATGCGATTTACTGATAATTTTTCTACCTATAAGCGCGCAAAGTCTAAGAAAAGAATGAGCAAATTCGGTCCAGTAGAACGGCCGGACAGACTGGACAAAATATTTGAGAAATATAGTAAAAATTCAACCATAAGAATAACATACGGGAGAACGCTCAAACACTTCTCAGTCAATTCAAACTTAACAGAGAGGAATGCGGTTTATTGATGGCTCATCTACGTGTTAAGCTGGTTATCTAAAAAAAAAAGAGTGATCAAAATCGGTCCAGTGTAAAGGCCGGATTGCCTGGCCAAAGCTTTAGCATTATTTTTAAATATATAGACTAGTGTACCCGTGCTCCTCAGCAGCATTTTAAAATAAGGGATTTGGATAGATAAAAAGAGAAGTAATGAAGTATTAGAAAATAAGAATGATGTAAAATAAAGGACAAACACAGAAGAGAAAATATTATCATAAATCAGTAATTATTATAGAACAAAAAATGTAAAATACTCTTTAAATTTACAAAACGTTTTCCAAATAACGTTAGCGGTGTGTCGATCTATTGGTTTTAGTTCAATGTTTACATTCTCAAAAGATCTAGCACACGATAGCGTTACATACAACAGGCAATGACTGAAAAGAGTTTCAGGCAAATATACGGGGTGGTAAGGTTACGGACCGACAAACTTCGGGAAGTGATAGTACAGTGAAAAATAAAGAAAAAAAAGCCAAGACAACAGGGGGGAAATTCCGAAGCGTTATGGAGCTACAGCCAACCGAAAGCGTGGGAAAATGAACTTCAGAGCGGATTAGTGCGAAAACGAGAAATCGGAGAGTAGGCGGTTGAGAGTAAATTAGAGGAAGTCACACCCAGGCTATCCAAAAATGCATATTGGAAAATCCTACAAGCAGGGCGCAAGGGATTCCCCAAAGGAAGTAGGGGATTTCCAGAAAGTTTTCCAAGTAAAGATGGGTCGTAAGGACCACAAAAGGGATGAGTTGTCAACAGGTAACAATAATTCATTGCCGGCACATCGATATCTCAACGAGAATTAATGTTATGACCATTTTTATAAAATAGTGTGTGGTTGCATATTGGACAGGGGTGATAATTAAAGACAGTACACTAGCGTTTGGCTTATTTATTAGCAATGAGAGAGACTAGGAGTATCCAGTCGGATGGTGGTGAGTACGCATCTCAACAGCTTCAGTGTAGTAAAAAAGACGTCGTCGTTGATCGAGTGGTCAGTGCTATCAGGCGTTCGTGATGTCACAGCAGTCTTGCATTGAAACTGGCCTGGAAAAGAATCAGGTGTATGATTAACCCTATCATTATGACCTGGGGTCCGCACGGACCCCAGTCACTTTTGCGTGGCTGTCATTTTGTGCATATCCTATTCATACTCAGTGACATCTCAAATCAAAATGTTTGTAAATCGCTACAAGCTTTTCATTGTATACAGATCAACCGAGCGTTGTCAATTTTACCTTAAAATTTCAATGTCATATTTCTATGACCTGGGGTCCGTCCGGACCCCAGGTATATTTAAGGTATAATTTCCTTTGTATAAATTGTTTTATGCACGTTTTGAATATTTACAAACTTCTTTAGTTTGTCAACAGGTGGCAGGGTGCTCTATGTACATATGATTTCAACATCCGGCGCCATCTTCTTTATTTTATTAGCATTAAGAAGGTCAATCTAGGTACAAATAATTTTAACATTTCATGCCACTTTTTGACTGTGTTTGTACCTGTTTGCAAACCGGTGAAGACCTATTCTGCAGTGTTCTTGAAGTGATTTCGTTTTTATTTTTAAATAACTTAACTTGAATTTGATGAAAGAACCACTAAAAGAAGAAGAACCACAAGAACAACAACAATTATCTGTGTGCTGTTTTTCGCTGCAAAATGTCACGACGAAAGGGAGTTCCAATAGAAGAAGTTAAACGTGTATTGGATGAAAGCGAGTGATGATGATATAGATTTTGGGAGTTGCGACGAATCTTCAGAATATGAAGAGGGTGTAGGGGATGAAACTGAAGATATGCATTATGAACCTGATAGTGAATCTGATAGTGGTAGTGTATGTGATAGTGACTCTTCTCTCGACCAACCATGTAATAGTGGTAAACGGGCTAGACACTATAATATTTTAAATCAAGCTCATATTTTTGAATCGCGTTCAGGGCGCAAATGGACTACAAGAGATCCTCACTCAACACAAACTGCAGCCCATAATGTTTTTTGACAAACAAGAGGATTAGTAGGTGATGCTAAGAATGTTTCTGATAAATGTGGCTGCAGAAGCTGCTCATAACACCAGACATGGCCAATCTTATTGTTCGAGAGACAAATAGAAGGGCTAAACAAGTGATAGCATAGTGGAATACATCCCATCCTGCAACTCAAAAGACATGGACTGAAACAGATGAAACAGAAATATATGCTTGTATTGGAATATTGTTACTTGGTGGAGTTTACAAATCGGCGAATGAAAGCTTTGGAGAAATGTGGTCAATGGACAGTGGAGGCCAGTATTTCGTGCTACAATGTCAATGGAACGATTCCATCATTTGCTTCGTTTCTGTCGTTTCGACAATGAAGTCACAAGAGAACAGAGACTAGATACTGACAAACTGGCTACCTGCAGCGATTTCTGGAAATGTTTCTGGATAATCTGGCAAAGTTTTAACAAGCCTGGAAACGACCTGACCGTTGATGAACAGTTGGTAGCATTTCGCGGACGGTGTAAAATTAAACAGTACATTCCCATCAAACCAGGGAAATATGGTATAAAAATATACTGGTGTTGTGACGCCGAAAACTCATATCCTTTGACTGCAGAACTGTATGTCGGCCACAGCCTGGTGCTGCTGTTGGAAGGAACAGTACTGTAGATCTTGTAAAGCGATTGGTTGACCCTTGGAAAACAAAGGACGCAACGTCACTATGGATAACTTCTTTACCAGCGCTGAGCTAGCTGAAGATCTATTAAAAGTGAAAACTACAGAGGTTGGAACAATGCGGCATAATCGAAAAGAAGTTCCAAGAGAGTTACTTAAGGATCGCCAACGTGAAGAGAAATCTTCAATCTTTGTTTTGATCGTGAATTGACCCTGGTTAGTTATGTTCCTAAAAAAGGAACATCACTAACCAGGGTCCATTCTCTCATCTATGCATCACGACAAAGCAATAAATGAAGAGAATGACAAAAAAAACGAGATTATTATTCATTACAATGAAACAAAATCTGGTGTAGACAACCTTGACCATTTATGCAGGTTGTATTCATGTAAGCGTAAGATACGCCGCTGGCCTATGATTTTATGGTTCAACATGCTGGACTGCGCAGCCATAGCTGCATACATAATTTGGATTTTGAAATTCCCAGATTGGTAATTTGGAAAGCGACACAGACGTCGATTATTTCTGAAACAACTTGGGAGAGAGTTAGTCAATGACCATATTCAGAGAAGACTTGAGAATCCACAAGACCTGCAGTCTGGAGTTCGTCTATCACTTAAATCTCTGGGAATTGAAATTCCAAAAATTCAAGCTGCATCTGCTGGAACTAGAAGTCAAGACAAGCAGAAAAACACGCGGTGTCAACTGTGTCCACGTTCTTCGGATAGGAAGGTGAAGACCAAATGCAAGTGCTGCCATATTCCTTGCTGTCCGGAACACCAGCACACAATATGTGATGTCTGTTCAGGGACCATTTAAAACTTGTGAATTAAACGATAAGAAATTTGGTGAATACTCGTAGCCAGTGGCTTAGGTAAAAAAATATGCTACATTTAGAACATTCTTAAAATTATATGACAATGATGTAATTTTCTTCAATATATTATAGCTTTTTTGGATCACAATCTTGTAATATGGATAAAATAAAGCAAACATAAAACGAGAAAAAAAATCAACATAATATATTAAACATTAACTGAGTATTAGAACAATGAATACTTAAATCACAACGTCCAAAAAAACACTTAATTCAAGGAAAATGTGCTCAAGGACAGATGGGGTCCGCGCGGACCCCAGGTCATAATGTGGTATGTTTTAGAAGGACATAATGATAGGGTTAAAGCGTAACAGCATGCAAAGGATGGACGGAGAGTATTAGTTAATGAAGAGGCACGTTAGGCTAATTAGTAGAAAGAACGCAATGTAATAGAGCAGCCAAAGAACGATGACATGAAAGAGAGAAAACAAACACGCCTGTGTACGAGATATCAGGTGTCAACCGATGCAAAGCAAAAAGTAAGTTTTCCATACGATGTCACAAGCTTAAATAGTTCAATCTGTCTATTCTAGACAAGCAAACAAAATGCGTGCAAGAGAATTATGAATCCGAGCTGAGTCGGATCGTACGAACATGTACCTATTGCAATGCAAAATGAACCTATAGTAGAATACTCGAAAAAAGGTATTTGTACATTCTAGCAATTCTGATTTCGAACTCGACTATGGGACTTCGGATGTTTTGCGTCCTAGTTTGTACAAACGCTGTATTGTGTACTCTCCAGTGTATGAGTATTGACGCTCGTTAGCCTGTCACCCACCAGTGGTATTTCGGTCAAGAGGGCGGATTCGACTGCGATTGCAACTCTGTCCGTTGCACGAGTGTAAACGGAGATGGTCAGATTATAGTTGAAAATGCAGAATTTGTCATGAGGACGTTATTTTTATGTGTCAATGCCAAATCATAGTCTCGTCACCAGCCCGTAATTAAAGACTGTGGTCGCTACCCTCCTCTCCCGTGATTATGTATTAGATTGATTCATGTATCTTAGTTTATGTACTAG
This sequence comes from Lepisma saccharinum, assembly GCA_022664845.1. Classification (NCBI taxonomy): domain Eukaryota; kingdom Metazoa; phylum Arthropoda; class Insecta; order Zygentoma; family Lepismatidae; genus Lepisma; species Lepisma saccharinum. Next base: position 12,028 of record JAGDQP010005446.1, on the reverse strand, counting down.
AATTGCCTATACCCATCCACATTTCTGTGTAGGTCCTGAAATCCGCTCCAACGCGAAGCAGACCAAATACAATTCACTCCTGGGGTCTCGTGTTTGATTGAATTGTTATGCGAGTTATAAACGAGCTGGTGCGCATGTAAGGACGAGACTTACAATATGTGGTCAAGTTGGCTCCGAATGACTGCTTTCAGGAGATCCGGACAGAAGCTGAACTCGTGACCGGGACAAGAAGTACGCACACTAACCTCTCGGTCAGTTCGAGTCATTGTGATCGTTAATGAATTCCAACACCCCTAACTTCTTTTTGTATGATATTGCCAAGTGTTTCTTCCAACAACATACTGAGCTACACATTGCTACATACACTCACTACATTCTCCCATTGCTGCGGACGGCAATGGCCACAACTCCAGCTACAAAGTTACTCCTGGACGTTTACGATGCAGCTAGAATTCGTCATGCCCATTAACGCATTTTTTCTTGTGTAGAATAGACAGATTAAGCTATTCTATCTATGTACTATTTAAGCTTGTGACATCGTATGGAAAACTTACTTTTTGCCTTGCATCGGCTGACACCTGATGTCTCGTACTCAGGCGTGTTTGTTTTCTCTCTTTCATGTCATCGTTCTTTGGCTGCTCTATTACATTGTGTTCTTTCTACTAATTAGCCTAACGTGCCCCTTCATTAACTAATACTCTCCGTCCATCCTTTGCATGCTGTTACGCTTTAATCATACACCTGATTCTTTTCCAGGCGAGTTTCAATGCAAGACTGCTGTGACATCACGAACGCCTGATAGCACTGACCACTCGATCAACGACGACGTCTTTTTTACTACACTGAAGCTGTTGAGATGCGTACTCACCACCATCCGACTGGATACTCCTAGTCTCTCTCATTGCTAATAAATAAGCCAAACGCTAGTGTACTGTCTTTAATTATCACCCCTGTCCAATATGCAACCACACACTATTTTATAAAAATGGTCATAACATTAATTCTTGTTGAGATATCGATGTGCCGGCAATGAATTATTGTTACCTGTTGACAACTCATCCCATTTGTGGTCTTTCGACACATCTTTACTTGGAAAACTTTCTGGGAATCCCCTACTTCCTTTGGGGAATCCCTTGCGCCCTGCTTGTAGGATTTTCCAATATGCATTTTTGGATAGCCTGGGTGTGACTTCCTCTAATTTACTCTCAACCGCCTACTCTCCGATTTCTCGTTTTCGCACTAATCCGCTCTGAAGTTCATTTTCCCACGCTTTCGGCTGGCTGTAGCTCCGTAACGCTTCGGTTCCCCCCCCCCCTGTTGTCTCGGCTTTTTTTCTTTACTTTTCACTGTACTATCACTTCCCGAAGTTTGTCGGTCCGTAACCTTCCACCCTGTATACTTTCAACATTGAGGGTGAGGGCTAGCTCTGGGGTCTTATTTATTATCATACAGAATGCAAATTGAATTGTAAACTGTATTGTTTTGTAAGAAAATGGAAAAGTAGAGTCAGATGGCAATAAATGAAAACGAGCAAGAAGTACTCTTTAGTCAACATTAACGTCAGTTGTAATTTGTAGATCTAAGAAGTTGTCACATATTTTGTGAAGAATTAATCTTATGCCATTATGTAAGCCTTGTTCTTCGTTAAATTACTCGAAAACATCGCCATAGATCCTCCTTCTTTCAGTTCTAGAATATATGGTGATAAGCCACTCGTGTCTAAACTGTCCAAAAGTTCAGTGGGTAATGCAGAATTTCAGTTTCAACTTCAGTAACTAAAGAATTTACCCTGAAGTAAGATTTTGATCTTCCAGGAAGCCGATGAAAACTTTTGAATTTAGTGTGTTAAACTACTGACCCAGAGAAATTGGAAATAGCTCAGACGATGTAATATCCTTTCCGCAAGTGTCAGTGATGATATTAGTTTCTGAGAAGATACAGGCTGGCAAACCAATAGAATATGACTTCCTGGAATACAATGACGGATACATTTTTTTTATATAAATAAATATTTAATGAAAGTTCTTCTGGGTTAGCTCCCACATTTTTACCCACTAACATCTGAGCGACTGGAGAAAAGATTTTGAAACTATTTTAAATATAGATTAGCAAAGAAAACTTGACGTTCCTTGAAAACGGTTAGAAAATATTTTTGCAAGATTTCGGATCGGACCCTTGGCACCGAAATCCAAAACGTTACCGAATACACCACGGAACCAGTTGAAACAGAGCGGCGTCGGAGCTCTCTTTATATGATACCTCAAGAAAAGATTAACAGAGTACACTCGACTATTATGTGCGCTGCTCCGCAAGAACATCTAGAAGGAGAGGGATGCGAATGATTCGTAACATACCTAGTTTCTTAAATTTTATTTTGGACCTTAAAGCATCTAAGACTCAGGCCGATTTGGGGAGGGGAAGGGAAACGGGAAGGTGTTGACCAGGGACTAATTTGACAGTACCATTCCGGAATTAGCCTGGTGTGACAGGAAAAAAACCTAGAGAGACTTCAGTCAGAATAGTCGGCCGCTGAAACTCTACCCAAGGCCTCCCGAATGCTAAGCCAAGAACTCGGGCTCGAGAACCACGGCCGCTTGATGACATATTTGTGTGTAAATACGAAAATTAAAAAAACAAAAACATTCATGAAAATCAGTTCAGTAGCAACGGCTAGGCGACCGGACAAAGCTTCTGCAGAAAAGATTCTCATAATAAATACATAGGGAGGAAAATCAGATTCTTTTTTATTCAAAGTTGATAAAGAGGAGAAGAATGCGAATGCTTCATTACATATCTAGGCGTAATGAGAAACATTTTAGAAAAGGAAAATCACTCAAATCTGTACAGTGAAAGCCGCTGGGTGACTGGACGTTTTACGAAACTATTTTAAAAATATTTTAGTGTTTTCCAACATTTTCCGACAATTTTTGGATCTTTCAAAAATGTTGTGTTTTTGAAAATGTTTTTCAAAATCCGACATTTTTAGATACTTTTTTACAAAATGAAAATTTTGTGTTTTTAAATATGATTCCAAAAATCCGGCATTTATGGATTTTTTTTTGAAAATTGAGTTTTGAAAATTATCCCGAAAATTGATAGCAAGTGGCCCTGCGGCAAGTTTGGTTATCTTAATAAATCTTTATAATACTTTTTAATTTTCCAACACCCCATGAAACACCTTCCATCATTTAAGCTCAGAATCGTTCCAGGATTTGCTTCAATCACGGCAGGCAATGGATGGCACCGTCATTATGGCGCCTGCCCGGCATCATCCAATATCCTTTCCGCTCCCGTATTCCGGCCTGAACCTTAGATGCCTAAAGTACGTAAATAAAATTCAAATTCAAAAATGAAGATAGCAGTGTAAGATTTCATTTTACTTTTTAAAGGGACATATATAATATTTCACTTTTCTCCCAAGTGAATTAAATGGCCCATCCTATTTTTTTTACATATGAAAATACATTTAATGGGTTTTAAAAAAAAATACTGCAATCCTAAAGCTAAAGTGCCTACCCGTTGTTGCAGGGTGAATAAAATATGTTGGAAACATTCATTGGAACGGTTACCAATACTCGCTTACACTTGGTGGGCTGCGTGCTTAACTTGGTAAGTTTTGGGGGCTTACCCCCTTTATCGTAACCATAATCCCTAGGTGTCTGCGCCTCCATGGACCAAATATTTTGTATCCGTTACAACCACCAGCACCTCCCCTACTACTATTGCTACTACTAATAGTTCTATTCCTACAGCAACTACTACTACTACTATTACAATAACGACAACTACTACTACTAATACTCCTGCCAATTACTACTATAATGATTTAAAACGTTGAACCTACAAATTTTTATTTACAACAATCTACATTTAAATTTAAAAATTTTTTACCCGCCCACTCGTGCGGGGTGAATAAAATATATTGACAACAGTCATTGGGGTGTCACCAATACTCGATTCCCCGTGGCGACTTCTGGCGTTTTGTGAGCTGCGTCCTCTTTATCGTAACCAGACTCCCCAGGGACTGCGCATACATGATAAAGATCTGCTCCATACCCCCCGAGGCCTGCGACCCCACAGAGGACTTTTGATACATTTATTGTACTTTACTCGTAATGGTACACCTTCACACCAAATTTCGTTTCTCTAGTTTCAGTGGTTTAAAAACTTTCTTTTTCGGCGGACATTACTGGATTAAGACGGCGACTCTTTTTAACGTTTTCCTAAATTATCGTGACGTACAGGTGCTGGTACACCTTCACACCAACTTTCGTTTCTCTAGTTCCAGTGGTTTCGAAAATGCCTTTCTGAGCGGCCATTTTGGATTAACACTTCTTCTTCAGTTGAGACTTGACGGAGAGGAATGCAATTTATTGATGGCTCATCTATCTGTTAATCCGGATATTTTAAAAAGAATGATCAATATCTGTCCAGTAGAACAGCCGGACGGACTGGACAAATTTTGTGTAATATGATAAATATTCCCCATAAGGAATACTGGTACATGGGGGAGAACACTCAAACACTTCTCCTTCAGTTAAGATTTGACGGAGAAGAATACGGTTTCGTGATGCCTCATTTACATGTTAAGCGGGACATTTAAAAAAATGAATGATAAAACTCGGTCCAGTAGAACGACCGGACGGACTGTACAAAGGGAGAACATTCAAACACTTCACCTTCTGTTCAGACTTGACGGAGAGCTATGCGGTTTCTTGATGCTTAATTTACGTGTTAAGCTGGATATTTAAAACAAAAATGATCAAATTGTGTCCAGTAGAACGGACGGACGGACTGGACAAAGCTTATGAGATTAATAAATAGGGGAGAACACTCAAATACTTCTCCCTCAGTTCATGGTTGACAGAGAGGAATCCGGTTTGTTGATGGCTCATCTACGTGTTAAGCTGGATATTTAAAAAGATGATTGATCACAATCGGTCCAGTAGAACGGCCGGCCGGACTGGACAAAGAAAAACGCCCAAACACTTCTCCTTTAGTTGAGACTTGACAGAAAGGAATGCGATTTACTGATGATTCATATACGTATAAACCCGCAAATTCTAAAAAAAAAGAATGAGCAAAATTGGTCCAGTAGAACGGAGGGACAGACTGGACAAAGTTTGTAAGAAATGTAGTAAACATTCCCCCATTAGGAATACATAGGGGAGAACACTCAAACTTTTCTTCCTAAGCTCAAACTTGAAAGAGAGGAATGTGATTTATTGATGGCTCATCTACGTGCTAAGCCGGATATTTAAAAAAAAAGATTGATCAAAATCGGTCCAGTGTAAAGGCCGGACTTGCCAAAAATTTAGCATTTTTTTTTATTATATAGATAACTATGGGTCAGTTGCCCTAAAAGCATTTTCTGAATTTTTTAAAGAATTAAAATAGCTAATGTAGGATTTGGCATTTGCAGGTATATATATAAAATAAATATTTAAAATTTAATAAAATGGATTGGATACTAATTGGGTTGAGCGATTTTGACAACTCGAGCAAACGTCTCCAGACTAAGGCAAGATGACAGAGATGTCCCTCGAGACATGGGGAGAATACAAGAACGTCAACCATATAACAGGCAATAAAATCTTCAGTAGACCTAGGAAACAGTTTATTCATGGCCGACTAGAACAAAGCACACGAGGATTTTAGATCCATTGGCAAAAACCTAAAACAGTAATAACGTTCTTCAAACTTGAACGCTGTGCAAGCATAACTATCGGGATGTAAAGGCAACGAATAGTACCAATCACCCAAGTCCAGTGCACAAAAGATTACTGCTTTCGATAACCTGTGAAGATTTTTTAAATAGGTTCGACTTGGACACCTGGAGCTTTTATCTTAATATTTAAAAACGCATATCCAAGACTGGACGAATACTTATCCCATTAGCCTTGAGAGCCACATGAACAAACTAGACTGCTCCACAATAATCCCCCAATTCAACCATTCAGACAACAAAACCCAAAAAGGGTCCTTCAGCGACATAGGTATATGATAAGATTTAGCAAAAACAGGAATACTTATGATAACTCAATTTTGACAGGTTCAATCTTAGCCGGCGTAAGTTTCCCTGGAAATACGTTTTCATACTTAGTTAAAGGCAGATTTTTTTTTTTATTTCTTCATTTACATCCACACGATTACGCCCAGTCTCAATTGTCTCAGACTCAGAAATAATGCTTGGTTGACAGACTATTCCTGAAGTACTAAGAATAGAACTCTCCGTGTGTTGGTTAAGTTTGATCTGGCAATCCTCAGTTGACCCTACTGAAGATCGCTCAGGTAGTTTAAATCATACCCAGGGTTAAAATCAAAACTACAAAACATCCTTGCACTGAAAATCTTATAAACAAAATATTCTTCTAGTTGTCACAACTGAAAAACAAAATTCAGATACCATTAATTTTGCATACGGAAGTCCAAAACTCGAGAAAGGAAAATATGCACTATAATTTTTAAATATCTTTTTCTTCGTTCGGACGACAAGCAGAGCAGACAATAAGATGAAATTTTTAGTTTTAAGTTTTGCTGCTTTGGTAAGTGGACATGATTTCGTAATTATGATTTAACTTAAATTTAACTTTACTTGAGCAGACAAACTGATTTAAGCTCAAAAAGAGTATTTTTTATACTTATACTGTAGATATATTTTACGGAGAATCAGTAGCTTGCTACCACTTCATATTATTGCAGCATTCGATTTTATTTAAATCGAAACGCCTTTTTCCTCAACAGTTCAAGAACGGAGGCATAGAAACAAAGCAACACCAAAACAGATCTCGGTTTCAAACCAAATAAATCAGTAATATTTAACCTTTTGCCAAACTGAACGAAAGCCCAGAATTATTGAATATTTTAAGACTGGAAATGAATGAAAATTAATAAATATTACGAGCAAGGATTTTTTTGGCGGGAATATTTGCCAATAATAGGAAAACGCATAACTAAGATTAGTTAAGATCCTGGTTCATTTACGGATGTTGACACTATAATCCAATCAGAAAATTAGTAATAAAAGGAAGACAGAAGGAAGATACTTCATAAAGTAGTTCGAGAAATAAACCTTGCGCCAGTATAACTAAACAAAACAAAAACGAAAAATTATACCTTTGCTCGAAAACATAATAAGAAAGTGGTCAAAGAATATTGATGACACCGAGATCATCACGGTAAAAATATCTTGACTTTGAAGCTCAATACAGGTACATTTGTGAAAATAAAAAAAAAGTAGAACGGAGCTGTAAGACCGTTTTAACTGAAAGCAATGTGTTCTCTCTTCAATCGTTGTCTCACTTGCTAACGTTTACTAAACTCTCGACGGACACCTATCACAGGTCATTCATCTTTCTGTGGTTTGGAAGACATGCAGGATTTTATGCAGTGTTGCCACCCCAAGACAGTTCTTTTGTCTCGGGAGCGATTCGCGATGTCAATTCCACAAAAACGCCATTGGAATTGCTGCACTACAGGAAGAGTTGATGTTCAAATTTCTGCATAATGTCCACTGGGACTTTTTTCTTTCTAAGACTACTGTAACATGTTCCTAATGTCTCAAGCCCGTTTGTCACTGGATGCTGTGTATGCTGTGGTTTACTTTCTACTGTACATTTTTATTCGGCAGTATTATTGTTGTTGTACATTGTTCCTTTCTCTGTACGTACCCCATAATTTCTCACCTTAAGAGCCTCATATCTCCCTCATTTGGCAACACTGATTAACCACCGTGTGGTTATTTTCTTTCACTTTTTATGCCAATGTCTGTAATGCCATCAAATGGTGTAAGTTCTATTTGAAAAACTATAAGTTTGTGTTTGGTTTCAACACTGCTTATATGACACTACTGCCGTGTTCTTGGTCACGTGTCCCCCTCCCGTAGGTATCAGGTTACCTGCACACGTTTTTTATTTTCTGACCTTTTCAGGAATTTTCGGGGTATAACTCGGCACAGCCTCACCCGACCAATGTCTGGTATATTTATTATACGTAGCGGTTAAACAAGGTATTTCCGCACCGAGTTACTATCACCACGATGATTAGCGACATAAATTAGTCGGGGTGCCAATTTTCATAAATTTCTAGCCGCCACGTTTTGCATACATCCCCTGTAAGAGTTATATGTGACCGTATAAATCGCTGACATCCCGACAACCGCGGTGCAGTGACATCCGAGAGCCCCAAAATAAAATAACAAGAAACCAATACAAACGAATAACGGTTGAAAGATTATCAAACAAAACAAGCAGAGAAGTGATAACAAAATTATGAAATGTAAACTGGAATCCGGTGAAGAGTGTCTTGTTTAGGGTATTCCGAAACAAAAGACACTCGAGTAAGAATGGGAATGTAGAGTGTATGTGATCGAAGGAAGAGTGTGTGAGCATGAATACACGATTTGGAACAAAGCTAATAGTAAGTAAGTAGCTGCACTTTCAGAATCCGGAAATGAAAGTGAAAGTAAATGCGTGTGACGTTTCAGTGAGTGTAAAGTGATAATGTGAAGAAATGAAGAGGAGGGTCAACTATTGATAACAAAGCAACAACCGAGGAAGCCAACAATGGACCATAAAGCGATATTAGTGATTACTTCTAAACTCCTCCCCTCCACTATACCCAAATACAAACCAAGAAGATAGCAGATCCTAAGGCGAGGGAAACAAAGACGATAAAAGAGCAAGCGAAAAAATCTTCATAGGACACAAGATACGGTCCTACGCGCACCCTATCAATAGTAAAGTTAATTTCTCGTTTCAAGAGAAGAAAAGGAGGCTACGTCAAATCAATGTTGCGTAGTCTTTTGACGTCCTGTACTGTCTGTGTCTCGTTAAATGTTATATGTGTGAATGTATGTGTTTTTATAATAACATAGCATATAATAGATAGGGATCTTCCCAAGAATACAAGTTTTTCAAATTTAAGGAACAAAAAGGCCAGCATTACATTCTGGACGCCTGACCAAAGACCGTCCTACAACACAAGCTGTCTCGTACAGTTGGAAGATGGGAGCTTCTTGGACTGTCGGAATTCCGGCAACACCGCAATCTTTAGAATAAGCCTGCCCCATGGCAGGAAGAACAAGAATGATCGTGCTACACGCCCTGGAAAGTGCACGACCCGGCTTGTGGAAAACATGCAAAGAGGCAGAGGTTGATGTGGGCCCCAAATGTAAAAATGATACTTTGCCATGTTTACGGATGCCCATTGCAACCTAAATTTTGCAATTGTGTCATATTAAAATTGTTTCCCTTGAAGAAACTGAGCATACTCTCAGTTATATGATTAAATTTAATTGTTTATATAGGGCCTTTTGACAGCTTTGGCTGATGCCAAATTGATAATAATGCGAGAACTGTTGGAATGAAGAAAGTGGAAGGAAACGAAAGCACACCGAAAAAAAAATATGTACATAGTGTTTGAATAACACAAAATCCATATGGCATGAGCCGCAATCAAACTCAGGACCCCACTAACAACACGTAAGCACTCTAGCCGGCCGGATGGCCGAGCGGTCTGCGGCAGTAGACTATCGGCTCGAAGGTTCCAGGTTCGAGTCTCGGCAGGGGCATGGGTGTGGATTTTAACAGTTAAAGGCGAATCGTGACGGGCCGAAGTCCAAAGTTAGTAGATTGGCCCATATAAAAATAAAGTTTTTTACATAAGCACTCTACCACTTACCCCTTTAAACCCAGCTCAGTGATATAAACGGGACGCTCTAACGGGACGTAACTTGTCCTCTGCATGCAGTATCAGTTATTTGAACCATGACATGTAGAACCATGAACCTCCTTGTTTCTTCTTTAAAATAGGTCCCCTATTCTCTTAACAATTATATTTTTCCGTCCATCGAAGTAAAATCGTTTTATTGCTGTCTTCTTTCCTCCTTACTTGGTGTGTATACTTTACCAGAGTTTCCTTATTTTCTAAAAATGTCATTCTTATTAATAACGAGATATGTTTATTTTTAGACGAGATAATTCCAGCGACTTCTAAAAAAAATATGTCTAAAAGCAGCAAGCTTGTCCTAATGCCGAGCTAGATTTTCTGGTTCAAAGCCGAAGGTAGTGTCCTTGAAATCAAATGTTTGTGTTAATGATGAAAAATCATTACCTAACGATTCCAGATTCGAACACTTCCCAGATGCAAAACCACCCAGATTTGACTTTCCTTACTTTTTCATCTACCCTCTTTCTTCTGTTTTCTCGAAGTTGTAATAAAATCTACAAATGGCATAACGGTTTACCTGCTCTCTCTCTCTCTCTGATATATCAGGAATGATTAGCCAGGATTATTTCATTAGGGGCACAGCTTTCTGATGGGGGCCCAATAAAATCATTTTCATGGTAAAATGAATGTTATATATATATATATATACTGACAAGACGGATTAGAAGAGGAAAGCCGAAGCCCTCACTGTTATCGTCACTAGTTTTAATTCATAGCAGCACACCAATTGCATCATGATGCTAGGTGGTCTCGAACGATTGAAACATCCTTGTCAGCGCCAGTAAACGAACCCGGAACCTCTCAGTTCTAACCACTCGACCATCGATTCGGTCATATATATACATATATAATCCATGACAAAAGCATGGTTTAAGGCTGACCGCAGTGTGACACTATCACACTTTAAGAATGAAGCCTTAAATAAACCTTAAATATTTCAGAAAAAGCTCGTACATACTGTACATCCTTACAACATTTGAGAACTTTTATGTTTGGTACTCTATATAAATGAAGGGGACAGGGAAAGAAAGGGCTCATCGACATTTCACTAAGTTTCCAGGAGAAGCAATTTAAACATTTATTTTTGCATAGGTGCTATTGTTAACATTTATTTTTTACACGTTTACTCTGTAGGGAATATTTTCTTTCCGAAAATGATAAATTCATCTTAAAGTAGCACTGAATAGCAACAGATGATGTCAAGATCGCAATTTTGCTGATAACTGGAATGAGTCCCTTCTTTCCGTGAACCCTTCAAATGCGTAAAATATGAATAATAGGAAAATAAAACGTTAGTTCATTTTTTTTATTTATTTATACAGTTCTAGATTAAGATTAAATAGTGTGTATAATTCCAATGTTCGAAATTAGTAAAAGAATTTATCACAAAGTAATATTTGCATAACGAAGTACAATTAGGCTATTTTATTCCAGATTAAAGAATTAAAAATACTCATATTTATCCAACACACTACTCCGAAAAATCACCACACAAACATTTCTGTTTGAGCCTCTACAGCACAAAAAGTAATTGAAAAAATAGTCATTACTTGGTCTCTATGAACAATCTTTCAAGAAAGTAAATCCTATTCCGTGGTAAGAATTTTGGAAACTAATTTTGGTATGAAAACTTAAGCTCCATGCAAACATATCCCATGTTTATTGCTTAATTTTCAAGCTACTGTGTCAGCAATGAAGATGAGATATACGGTATTACAAAATAATTCTCATATGTTATAGACGTTTGAATGTGTGATAATAGGACGGATAAACTAGAAAATAAAAAAAATAAAAAGATAAGAAAAGAAATAGTGTGAACGTGTGTAACCAAGTAATAGTGTATCTACTCGGAAAGTATATCGGACAAGTAATGGTTCCTTGGTGTAGTGGTCTTCGTGCTGGCGTTCTACGCTGAAGGTCGCAAGATCGAAACTGGTTGTGGCCTCGTTGTCTTTTCCAAACTGTATATTAAAAACTTTCAATAAATTTATGTAGATAAAGATGCGGCAGCCGTCACTTGAACTGAAGGAGATCATGAGTAATCGAGTTATGTCAGTTTGTATATTTCATGGTATGGTTGAGTTAGTATCACTGTCAGAAATACTCCCCAAGCTCTTATATCAGCAAGCTCAACGGTTGAATCTTGTAAAATGCCTATCTTTCTGTCAAGATCATGAACTGTAATAGCTATAAATTGTTAATTTCGTTTAGACTTCCTTTAGAATCCGAAAATTACGCTAGTGTATAAACGTCATTTATTTTGCGAGAAATAAGAAAGATACTTTGAATTTGCAAAAAA
>JAGDQP010005445.1:0-78256 GCA_022664845.1 Lepisma saccharinum | reverse complement strand
TTGATGTATTGTTATCGTGTCTTCGCTGCTTCTTTCTTTTCTTTTACTTCTCTCTCTCTATTCATGTTTATTTCTCCTCTTAATTTACACCCCCCTCTGTTTGTGCTTATTCCTGAGCCAAATTCGGGTCACTTTCGATGACCCCGTGATAGGGACTGGCCTAAACATGAGTGACCCGGTAACCCGATTGACCCGGTCTGGAAAATCTATTTAACTGGAAATTTTGACGTCGTATTTTTCGTGTTCTCGGGATAACATCTCCGATTCTGGGCACCCCTGAAATAAACACTGTTCAAACGCAATGAAACAATTAAAATATCTCCTTGATCTTCAAGGTTATCAAATCACACATCGAATCACCGCGTCAGAATGCGTTCGAATCTTAAACCTGATGAGAGTCCAAAACCTGACCAGCATCCCCCGACAGTCGGGGCCCCTTTCAGCTCTGCCGGGTTTATTCCATCTGTGCGAATTGTTATGAACACTAGTTCATTAATGTTGTAATTATTAAAGCGTTATATTCACAATAGGTGGTATATATATTGGCATGTTCGGAACAGATACATATTAAGGTATGAGTAGAAAATAGCCCCCTTTTTTCGCTATTTCAAGAGAAGAATTATTTTTATATTAGTTTGGCAAAAAATTCGTTTCCATTCTATAATTAAATTTATCAACATAATATTCAATGTGTTCTTTTTTTCACTTTTGAAATGTGCAACATGTAATGTCTGGTATGCCTATAGGAACATACGAATATTGCTTTTGAACATTTGGAACTTTTCATTTTGATACAGTTTGGAATTATAATCTTGGCTCTTTCTGATTGAAATTAAGCAGAAAAATTATTACCCGTTCATGTTCTTTGTATGCTCAATTTACAGTACTAGTCTGGAATGGAAGATATGGACCACGGTATCTACATGGTTTGTTACAATCAGTAATTCCGCCAGACAACGGCAACTGGGAGGGGGGTCAGCTCCAAATCCTTGAGAATATCCCCAACTTTTACTTTATTTTCACGGTCAAAAGTTGACGGAAACATTGTAAAGCTACCTACACCCTCCCAATTTTGACTTTACACACGCCAATCTGAAAATCCTGGCGGAATTCATGATTATAATGTATTCCGAACCAGTACGTTCAAAGAGTCCCACCGTATTTGCAGGCGAACCACACACAAACAAATCATGTGTGTTACACTTTTGACATTATCCTAAATGTGTCTCCACTGGAAATCATGAATATTTAATCTGACTTTGGTCGCAATATTGAAAGGGACTAAATGAATTTTCGAGCGCCCTTTATATATTCGAATGGCCCTGAAAACATGTAAAATCCAAAAGTCCCATCTACCTTGCTGTTAGATTTGTGAGCACTGCACTTTTGGTTCTTTTTTACTACATTTAAATTCCATATTTTTATCTGTACTCCATCTTCTTCTTTTCTCCCCTCCCGCCCTCTCTCTCTAATTTCTCTGCCTTTGCCTGAACGCACCCATCGGTTTCAATTTTTCATTGTGTGTTTAAATTCCTCCCTCCGTCAACTTACGTATATTGTTTCGTCTCGCTTTTATTCTTTCATTTTATCGATATAATTCGATACTAATACATGTCTATTTTGAAAAAAAACAACAAAAAAACAACCGAAATAACGTGCTCATGATGTTTGCTGATTTTACTATGGGTGTGACGAAGGACGAAGAAAGAGGGGTCTGTTTACCAGACACGTTTATGGGATAAGAAGGTGCCATTTTGGGTTGCCTAGCTGCACGGCGTTCGCTGTTGCAAGTTTTTTGATGCGAAGTGTACCATCATATGTAAACAAAGGAGGGGTGCTGACATTTGACTCACCACGCTGTCAGCTAATGCGGGTTGGTGAGCAGCCCATCCATGTTCGTTCGCCAAGCAGTTGCTTGGGTACTAACAGGCCCCACGACGTGAAGGTATGGATTGGATATTAGGCGTCTACCCCGCTCGGTTCCCTTAATCCTTAGCAAGAGGAATTAAGGGGTCTCCTCCCAGTTAGTGGCAGAAGCCTTTTGGGGCAACAGTCCCGGTTTGCCGGTCCTGTCCCGGTTTCCCGGCCATATACAGTATATATATATATATATATATATATATATATATATATTTATATATACTTATAAGAAAGAGAGCGGGAAGCCACATTACATATATACACAAAAACTCTTCTACTGTTCAAAGACGAAAATAAAAGAACAAAAGAGCTGTAGTAGTCGAGACAGAATAAGAAGGGTGTTTTTCTTCAGCCAACACATCACATTGAAACAGACAGCAATATACGAAATCAATATAATACCACTTTTTAGCCACTTTTAAAAAAAAAGATTTTACTTTTTGCTGGGTTCCAATACAATAGGTGAAACAAAAACCGATTCTTTTGAACCAAACCATTAGAATATGTTAAAGACTGATAATCGGAAACATGCAGTTAGCAAGTTTCATGAAAACGCCCCTCAATTTGACTATAGTTACAAACAAAAGCAAGGCAAAAATAGTTTCAACTGTTACTGTTACATTCTAAGGGAATTAATATTGTATCCTTTTTTTCTGCAAGGCAAAAGGTGTTCATGACCATCCTCGTCCAGAGGCAAAGTCTACTTCAGAAGCTCGTAGAAGTCTGGGTGCAGGAAGGAGGGTGAGAGGATTAGCAGTCTTGTTGGCTAGAGAATCTAGCCTCAGTAGCAAGGTAGGTAGAAGATCAAGAATTTACTTTAAGTATGAGTGTCCTTACAAATCAAATTAGTGTTACCGGTAAAGTGAATATTAAGTTTATTTTTCTCTCTTACCTTTCCTGTAGAATGTTCGTCTGTTCGGTGTGTTGGGGTGTGTGTGCTTGTCTGTTTGTGTAATTATTTCCTTTACCTTCCCTATCGACCCCCTGCACACATATCACGACCAACATTGGAATAATGGGCTAGAATCTTACCTACATGCCTCCACAGTGACAATTCAAAATTTCGCGCTTCTAACCAAGAACTAGTGAGGCAATAATAATAATCTAATTTATAATCTTGCATTCAACTTGACCCTTACGATGAAATGATTTGTTAGATGAAATTTAGTATTTCAGCTGAATTAAGTAGGTGTAGCGCACAAACGTATACTGAAGTTTAATTAGAAAATAAATTGAGACACGTGCATCTTGAACTAAACTTTTGCTGTTACCCTAGATTTTAATACTGTAACACGTTCCCATGATAATTAAAGTATCTCTTCCCCAAACTCTAGTTGTGCTTTCCTAAACGTATACTAGATGCCTACATGGTATTTGTCTTTTTTTGGATGAAGAGAAAGAGAACACATAAAAATTAATTTGTTTTGAAAAAAAGAAAAGGAAAAAGAAATGGGAAAAAAAGTTTTCACTTTTTTACCCAAACCACAAGATGAGGTAATGAAGTCATTGCCTGGAGCATCAACTTAACTTTGATGAAAAAAAAAGAAAGAGAAGACAATTTTAAGACAGAGAAGTTTATGACACTGAAGATTTAAAATAGAAATGAATATTTTGAAAACAAAATAAGAAATGCAATTATTATTTTTGATAATTGTTATTTATGTAAGGAACTTCAAGTACTCGTAAATATTAAAAAGTGTAGGTACCTGTATTTTTAGTGGTATTGTTTTTAATACAAGTAAATTGAGTATATATGAAAATTATTGTAAAATTATATGAATAATAATATTGATGAATAAAATTGCATACTACAGTGGCATTACTGAACAAAATTACGTGGTCAAACGTGTAAGAAAAGAATGGACAGAGATTTGTTGCAGTGCGGCATATCCAATGTTTAAAGTTTAACTTGCTCCAACTAGATTTTGTTCCCTTGCGGCAGATCCAATATTTAAAGTTTAACTTGCTCCAACTGTTAGCTTATGTTGCCTTGCGGCAGATCCATTCGTTAAAGTTTAGCCTTAAGGTTGTTGTGGTATAGTGGTAATGGTTACAGAAGATTATACTTGGGCTGGAATTGAGACTTTTGAGTAATGCTGACTGATAAATACTATGTGAAGACTTTAGTTGTTTTAGTAATAATGCTGAAAGCAGAATGTCGCTTTATCATATACTTATATATTTGACTAACACACATTTGGACGTCTACTAAGCCATTTGTTGTATCTTATTGAAACTAATGTGGAATATACGGATTTTTGAAGCTAGGAAACGCACATATTTTAGTTGGACCTTTGAATTGAAGCAAGGTTTGGATTGAGTTATTGCTGACATACATTTGGACGTCTACTAAGCCGTTTGTTGTATTTTATTGAAACAAATGTAGAATATACTGGTTTTTGAAGCTAGGAAATTCACTTATTTTGGTTTTACCTTTGATATTTAAAATAAAGTCGCCATTTTATAACTAATATAGTGGACATAAAATTTATTTTGCACATCGTTTGAGCTACAGAACTGAAATTTTATATGAAGACGTATTGCCATTATTAGATTGAACAAATACAAGAAAAGTTTTTGTAAGTTGCCATCTTTAAACAAATATGGCCGCCGAATTGATTTTTTGATAGAATACGCAGCCTAAGTGGCTAAGAATAGAAACTTGAAACTTGGTAGAAACGTTTATGAATACAAAAGAATTGCAAATTTATAAGAAAAGTTTTATAAGTCGCCATCTTTAAGAAATATGGCCGCCGAAATGCTTTTTGAAGAAATACAGAGCCTAAGCGGCTAAGAATAGAAACTTGGTAGAAACGTTCACCAGTACAAAAGAATTGCAAACTTAAGAAAAGTTTTTATAAGTCGCCATCTTTAAACAAATATGGCGGACAAATTGATGTTTTGAAAAATACACAGCCTAAACGGCTATGACTAGAAACTTGGTAGAAACGTTGATCAGTACAAAAGAATTACAAACAGATAAGAATTTTTTTGAAAAGTCGCCATTTTAAAACAAATATGGTGGACTAGAAAATCATTTTCCATATCGTTTAAGATAGAAACCTGAAATTTGGTGTAAAGATGTATTTTGACAAGAAGATTACAAACATTTAAGAATTTTTTGGAAAAGTCGCCATCTTTAAACAAATATGGCGGACGAAAAACCATTTTCCTTACCGTTTAAGATAGAAACCTGAAATGTGGTATAAAATATATTTTGACGAGTAGGTTACGAAAATGTAAGCATTTTTTTCGAAAAGTCACCATCTTTAAATAAATATAGCGGACGAAAAAGTCATTTTGCATATCGTTAAGACAGAAATTTGAAATTTAGTATAAAGATGTATTTGACGAGTAGATTACGAAAATGTAAGAATTTTTTGGAAATATCATCATCTTTAAATAAATATGCCCGCCTAAAAACCATTTTGTACACCATTTAAGCTAAAGAGCTGAAATTTTATATGTAGGTACGTTATGCCTATTAGATTAAGAAAATATAACAAAAGTTTTGAAAAGTAGCGATTGTTTGTGCTAGATAAAATATTTGTTGATGCCATCTAAGGATGAATGTTGCTGTGAAAGCGAATGACTTAAATAAATACGTTATTTATAGAACTTTTAGGATATCTGAGTTGTGCAAATGTGCTTTAAAGCATTTGCTTTTATTGTTATTTTATTGGATACATAAATTCCATAACTTATAATGAGACAACATATTGTGGTTGGTGAACAAATTTTCTAAAGATGGTCAACAATTGGAGTCGAACCTAGGTACTGATGAAACTACATAATGGCAATCTGTGAATGTTTTACTAAGGAAGTTAGTCCTGATTGTATAATAAGCAATATAAAGCATTCGGAATTGGCATTGCCACTATCATGTATAACATGCTATAATCATACTCCTATGGACACAGCTCAGCATAACTGCATTGACATTTGTAAGGAATATATGGGATAAATTGTGTGGGAAACTATTGTACTTGTAAGGAAATTTATGAAATATTTTTAGAGATACATTCCAATAATAGCATTACACTGTCAAAGTTTCTGTGTACATATATAGAAATAATTAGAAATGATGAGCACTTGGGGAAATTGCATGCACTTTTGTGGATAAAGGACTGGATTCATAATTGTTTTAATTAGTGTCTTTAAGGAAGAAAATTGGGGAGAAGTGCTGACGTAAATGAAAGAAATAAAAGGCTTAGAGATGTGTGTTGCGCAGAAGTGCTTTAAAATGAGTGTGTTTGAGCACAAAAATATTGTTGTATAGGCCTTATGATTGTATAGGCCCTATGATTTCTAATTCACATAAATGGCTTCTCACGTTCAAGTAGTGTTTTTTTCTACAAAGCTACAGTTTTCTGTCACATCTAATTTTCTTGTAAGTCTCATAGTTTGTGTTAAATTTGATTTTGTTTCTACAGTACTAATCAATACACTACCACTGCACAAAATTACACAGTTCACATAAAACATTATTATACAGTTTCATTCACTAGGTTCTACTTTCGCTTGTAGGATTTCACGCACATTGTCCAAATGGATTTTTACCTGTTCCGCCAAACATCGATGAAAGGGAATAAAATTAATTTTGGTATAACAATGAAACATTAGACAGTTCATAAAGCGCGTGAACAGAATCCGGATTCGTTAGTATGTGCAGCACATATTCATTGTTCTCAAATTGTGCACAAGTACACTAGTCTTTTTCTTCCTCAAATATGTAGTAACACCAGATACACCTGAGATTGTTTTCAATGTCCAATTCCTTTATCATTTCTTTCAAACATTCAAAATCTATGAAGTCAGGCCTAGACCAACATGGTTCTTCTTTCGCAATCACTTTAGCGTAACGTGATCCCTCCATGGTTTCTCGTGTGTTTACTGCAAGTATTTCTTATAATTTAAATGTCACTAACGTCTTCACACAATGCTCACACCTCAATAACTTTTCGCATAGAGGTTACATAAAATATCCAACCATTGCCAGGGGTTAATCTTTAAGGAAAGGAAAAATGAAGCTATTTGCATTTACGTCATTATAACGCAACTTGAGTTCACCCAATGGAAAACTTTCTAACCCATTGAATTTCATATTTATGTAAAACCACAGGTAACACAAATACTGTTCAAGTTATCGACGCCCTCTTCTTTGAAAACCAAATATCGAATACCTACAAGGTACATAAGTTCCATCTAAATTTCTATGTACATACGTATAGTCTTTTGCCATACTGTGCATGCTTGTTATTGTGCAAACCACTAATACAAGTTTTTATCCACCATATTAATCGTCTTAAATCTACATTCCATCTTTCTTTCTTCACAGTAAAGTCATTCCTTACGTTCAGCACAAATATTTTTAACAAGTAACACTTTCTGAACTTCAGTCGGTTTACATTCCAGTACATTTCTTAGTTCCACTTTAGGTATACCAATTGTATAGTCTTTGCAATTATTATGTTTCACTTCATACGCATTATATAAAGCCTTAAAATTAATAGGCTCAAATACACTACACCACATTCGATCATTAAGCAAATGTTCACGTTCTATTTAATTCCAACCAAATCCCATGCAGGCATGAGCAAATTGATTACCTTCTTGTTGTACACATCCACCACAAATTAGCGGAAAACGAACATAATTTGCAGTTTCCATGGCTTCAAATATACAACTTTCCTCAATTATGTTTCGTTCACATGCACATATTGCTTTTCTTTCTCTTTTCTCTTTCCTACAACTATCCATTTCATCACATTCACTTTGTTCTGCTAATTTACTAAGAATATTTATGTCTTCCTGCAAATCATGATGACTTTGCATTTTGCACACGACATCTCCACTTTTAAGTATCGTATCCATTTGCACCAATTCACTTTCCACCTTCTTCTCTTTTGGGAACATGTCTATTTCCATACACGCTGTTGCAGAACAAGAGACCTCCGGTCCAGGTTTTGTGTCTGTATTTACACACAAGGGGTACATACTGGTAACACTTGGCTTTAATAGGAATTGACTGTCTGGTCTTTCTTCTATATCCATTTCATCAAATTCACTTTTCACCTCATTTGGTTTTGGGGACCTACACGTTCTTGAACAACAGGGAGCCTCCATTCCAAGTTTTGTGTCTGTATTTACACACTGGGAGTATAAATTGGTAATTTTCTTCTCCTCACAAATCCATTATAAATGAACAAAGTTTCCTATCGTCACCAAGACGCAACACTGTTCAATGTACTTAATTTCTTCAATTAAATACACGTAATGCATCACAGTAAAATCCTAATCCAGTCTTTTCAATCTTAAACTGTCTGTGCCATTTCTTCCAAATTATAGACCACTACCAACAAAGCTTCTATTCATACTAACTTTAAAACAATACAAACTATCATCAGGCCTATACAACAATATTTTTGTGCCCAAACACACTCATTTTAAAGCACTTCTGCGTAACACACATCTCTAAGCCTTTTATTTCTTTCATTTACGTCAGCACTTCTCCCCAATTTTCTTCCTTAAAGACACTAATTAAAACAATTATGAATCCAGTCCTTTATCCACAAAAGTGCATGCAATTTCCCCAAGTGCTCATCATTTCTAATTATTTCTATATATGTACACAGAAACTTTGACAGTGTAATGCTATTATTGGAATGTATCTCTAAAAATATTTCATAAATTTCCTTACAAGTACAATAGTTTCCCACACAATTTATCCCATATATTCCTTACAAATGTCAATGCAGTTATGCTGAGCTGTGTCCATAGGAGTATGATTATAGCATGTTATACATGATAGTGGCAATGCCAATTCCGAATGCTTTATATTGCTTATTATACAATCAGGACTAACTTCCTTAGTAAAACATTCACAGATTGCCATTATGTAGTTTCATCAGTACCTAGGTTCGACTCCAATTGTTGACCATCTTTAGAAAATTTGTTCACCAACCACAATATGTTGTCTCATTATAAGTTATGGAATTTATGTATCCAATAAAATAACAATAAAAGCAAATGCTTTAAAGCACATTTGCACAACTCAGATATCCTAAAAGTTCTATAAATAACGTATTTATTTAAGTCATTCGCTTTCACAGCAACATTCATCCTTAGATGGCATCAACAAATATTTTATCTAGCACAAACAATCGCTACTTTTCAAAACTTTTGTTATATTTTCTTAATCTAATAGGCATAACGTACCTACATATAAAATTTCAGCTCTTTAGCTTAAATGGTGTACAAAATGGTTTTTAGGCGGGCATATTTATTTAAAGATGATGATATTTCCAAAAAATTCTTACATTTTCGTAATCTACTCGTCAAATACATCTTTATACTAAATTTCAAATTTCTGTCTTAACGATATGCAAAATGACTTTTTCGTCCGCTATATTTATTTAAAGATGGTGACTTTTCGAAAAAAATGCTTACATTTTCGTAACCTACTCGTCAAAATATATTTTATACCACATTTCAGGTTTCTATCTTAAACGGTATGGAAAATGGTTTTTCGTCCGCCATATTTGTTTAAAGATGGCGACTTTTCCAAAAAATTCTTAAATGTTTGTAATCTTCTTGTCAAAATACATCTTTACACCAAATTTCAGGTTTCTATCTTAAACGATATGGAAAATGATTTTCTAGTCCACCATATTTGTTTTAAAATGGCGACTTTTCAAAAAAATTCTTATATGTTTGTAATTCTTTTGTACTGATCAACGTTTCTACCAAGTTTCTAGTCATAGCCGTTTAGGCTGTGTATTTTTCAAAACATCAATTTGTCCACCATATTTGTTTAAAGATGGCGTCTTATAAAAACTTTTCTTATGTTTGCAATTCTTTTGTACTGGTGAACGTTTCTACCAAGTTTCTAATCTTAGCCGCTTAGGCTCTGTATTCCTTTAAAACATCATTTTGGCGGCCATGTTTGTTTAAAGATGACGACATATAAAAACTTTTCTTATATGTTTGCAATTCTCTTGTACTGATCAACGTTCCTACCAAGTTTTAAGTTTCTAATCAAAGCCGTTTAGGCTGTGTATTCTTTCAAAACATCAATTTGTCCACCATATTTGTTTAAAGATGGCGACTTATAAAAACTTTTCTTATGTTTGCAATTCTTTTGTACTGATGAACGTTTCTATCAAGTTTCTATTCTTAGCCGCTTAGGCTCTGTATTAATTCAAAAGATCATTTTGGCGGCCATATTTCTTAAAGATGGCGACTTATAAAACTTTTCTTATAAATTTGCAATTCTTTTGTTTTCATAAACGTTTCTACCAAGTTTCAAGTTTCTATTCTTAGCCGCTTAGGCTGCGTATTCTATCAAAAAATCAATTCGGCGGCCATATTTGTTTAAAGATGGCAACTTACAAAAACTTTTCTTGTATTTGTTCAATCTAATAATGGCAATACGTCTTCATATAAAATTTCAGTTCTGTAGCTCAAACGATGTGCAAAATAAATTTTATGTCCACTATATTAGTTATAAAAGGGCGTCTTGTTTTAAATATCAAAGGTAAAACCAAAATAAGTGCATTTCCTAGCTTCAAAAACCAGTATATTCTACATTTGTTTCAATAAAATACAACAAACGGCTTTGTAAACGTCCAAATGTATGTCACCATTAACACAATCGAGGCCCTACTTCAATTCAAACGTCCAACTAAAATAAGCACGTTTCCTAGCTTCAAAAAACCGTATATTCCAAATTTGTTTCAATAAAATACAACAAACGGCTTAGTGGACGTCCAAATGTATGTCAGCAATAACTCAATCCAAGCCTTGCTTCAATTCAAAGGTCCAACTAAAATAGGCGCGTTTCCTAGCTTCAAAAATCCGTATATTCCACATTAGTTTCAATGAGATACAACAAATGGCTTAGTAGACGTCCAAATGTGTGTTACTCCAATATATAAGTAGGTCATAAAGCGACATTCTGCCATCAGCATTATTACTAAAAGAACTAAATGTGTATTCACATATGTATTTATCAGTCAGCATTAGTCAAATGTTTCAATACCAGTCCCAGTACCATTACCACTATACCACAACAACCTTAAGGTTAAAGTTTAACCAATTGATCTGCCGCAAGGTAACAAAATCTAACAGTTGGAGCAAGTTATACTTTAGACATTGGATATGCCGCAACGCAACAAATCTCTGTTCATTCTTTTCTTACACGTTTGACCACGTAATTTTGTTCAGGAATGCCACTGTAGTATGCAATTTTATTCATCAATATTATTATTCATATAATTTTACAATAATTTTCATATATACTCAATTTCCTTGTATTAAAAACAATACCACTAAAAAATACAGTACCTACACTTTTTAATATTTACGAGTACTTGAAGTTTCTTACATTCATACCAATTATCAAAAATAATAATTTCATTTGTTATTTTGTTTTCAAAATATTCATTTCTATTTTAAATCTTCAGTGTCAAAAAAACTTCTCTATCTTAAAATTGTGTCTTCCCTTTCTTTCTTTTTTATCAAAGTTAACTTGATGCTCCAGGCAATGACTTCATTACCTCATCTTGTGGTTTGGGTAAAAAAGTGAAAAACTTTTTTTCCCATTTCTTTTTTCTTTTCTTTTTTTCAAAACAAATTAATTTTTATATGTTCTCTTTCTCTTCATCCAAAAAAAAAAAAGACAAATACCCTGTAGACATCTAGTATACGTTTAGGAAAGCACAACTAAAGTTTGGGGGAAGTGATACTTTAATTATCATGGGAACGTGTTACGGTATTAAAATCTAGGGTAACAGCAAAGGTTTAGTTCAAGACGCACGTGTCTCAATTTATTTTCTAATTAAGCTACGGTATACGTTTGCGCGCTACAAATACTGAGTTACACAGCCCAAAACAATTTTTTTGTTTGGTGCCTGGAATTTCGGATAACTAATTGTGACTATATTTGGTGTGCTTATTCCAAATATAGAAACGTTTCTTCCCATCACCTATATTTCTTGAGATACAACGCCAGTAGCTCATAAACACGTAATAGCAAACAGACACCTCGGCGACCCGATCTGCGGGTTAGCCACTTACAACGTTAGATCTTGAGTCAATATTGCCTCAATGTTGAGTTATCAGAGTCGCCAGATTCCTAACGGTGGCCTTGCGATAGGTCGTAGTTCGTGGCGCGGCAACTAGATATGGTTTCCACCCGCTCGATTTTGTTGGGATTGTCCCTTCTTTTTGAAAACAACCCCACGTTGCACCACGACTTTAGTGGGACACCTAAATGCCAGTACACATTTATGTTCTTTTATATTACATCCACTAGTTATATGCTAAGATAAGAAAATGAATTTTATGGGTGGGAACAGCACTATACTAGTTATAAAAAAGTGCAATACTAGGTCAGGAATTTCGGAATAAGTTTTCATTTTTCTTTGAATTTATTTATGACTTTTAGGTATCTTTGGCTCAGTCCTTTTCATTTTTCTTGTACGTATTGGTTTCACTGATAGCTTTCAAAATACATAGTCTCTTTTATGTTCTCAACATTTAGTTAGGTGTCAGGTCTCCAGATTTATCTGTGTATTTACAGATTTCAGGTTTTTTATATGGGGTATAGATTGGCCAATTCCATTGGCAAATTTTCTGCGCTCGCTTTCGTTTTGGCATTATGCAAATTAATCGTTAGCGCTTGTAGGTCTGACAGTACCCGCCATGGCAATTTTCTGTTCAGCTTGCAGCTCGTGCAGTGGCCGCAAAGGCGCAATTTCCCATTGGCGTTATTTTACCGTTTGTTTCTAGAAAAGTGTGCCCATACAAAACATATAATAGGCATTTTATCAATCACTCTGTGATATACAGATGGTTTCTGCGCTATGCTGCCACATTACGACATTTGCGTTTGTATTGTTTTCGTGTTGAATGGCTGCACGTGAGAAAGTGTGTGGAATTTCTGAGAATATTTGTCTCCCCAATAGGTAACGTAAAAAGACTGAGGAGTCTGCAGCAATAGGTAAGGAAAAGATGGCAGGAGAGAGACAATTTATTTCTGTAACACTCACGTAAAACTACATGCTAGTCGTCCTCCGCCACGATTGGTTAAATCTCAAGCTTCAGGAGACGTTGAGTTGATTATAGTTTGGTTGATGCATGAGCTTCGAATCACTATTTTCAACGACAGCATCACCACCATGGATTTTAGCCCACGGCCGTGCCAGCGTTTTTTCTACAGTGAATTTGTCTAAGAACTGTAATGTTCTAGTAACACTTTCATTTGATGAGTACTTTTGAATGGAAGTTTAAAAGCAAACTCAGTTTCGGAACCCTGAGTCTATACACTTGTATTGTTCTCACAAAATACTATGATGAGTTGCTGTTATCTCACTGTTGCATTTCCAGGAACATTTATTTTTTATTTTAGCCTCTTTATTTCCTTTGCTACATTTTTACCCTTAAATTTCTTCTTCTTTTTCTCTCTCTCTCCTTTCCTATCCCCTTTCTCTTTCTACAATCTTCTTTCTTCACCTCTTGTTTCACTGACACCCGTAACTCTCAGTTTTGGTTTGTGTAAGTAAATTTCTCCCTGCATATTTTTTTCGTTACGTTTTGTTCAACTTTCCTGTTATTCAATCTCATGCATGCTTCGAAAAATTCTGTGGAAATATTGTTTGCTCATTCTTGCTAGACGAAAGGTACGCAAAAGATAAAGTAGAAAGAACTACACGATAAAAGGAAGTAGTATGGATTGGCTAACGGCTTGGACTTGAAAATCGAAGTTGTTTTTTTTTTTTCAATGAAATTTACTGTAATTCTATTTTAGTAGTAAAGTTCAATCTAATGAACTATTTATACTGATTTTACATATGAGACGGTGAAAGGAAAAGTGGTGTAAGTTAAACTGAAGTAAATTTGTGAGACAAAAGGTTTTAGTGAAAACGCTATAATAAAATACACAATTAAATCCAAATAAGTGCTTGCACCACTTTTCCATCAAATAGACTTGAATATGGAGAATGCAGGTGTGACCTTAACTCGATATATGTATATAAACAGACTTACATCACTTTTCCTTTCACTGACTCATATTATTCTATTACTCCTCATCGTCTTTTAGGACATAAATGCGGAAATTCTGTCGATGTTCTCACACTTCCATTCAACCACTAACCACGAATGAAGGAAGCCACTAATTCCAGAACACTAATCAATATAGTCTCCACCATTCTGTACGACTGTCTCCCATAGTTCAGCGATCTCCGCGATCCCTTTGTGGTAAAAATCCACCGATTTCTGGGCGAAAAAATCACCAAGCCAAGAGTTCGGTTTTGCGTCTTCGGAGAAGGTGCTTCCTGCAACGTGTTTGACAGCGCATGGAACAGGTCCGATGACGCGTGTCCTGGGGAGTTTGCCGGATGTGGTAAGACCTTCATTCCCCGCTCCTGAAGGACTGTTCTCGTCATGGTTTCAGCGTTGTCCATCTGGGAAATCACGTAATGTCGTATTTCTGATCGTTTCTCCGCAATAGCTGCCTGAAATTGCTGCAGTTGTGCGCAATACAGCGCAGCATTTGCTGTTACATTCCTTGGGAGTAGCTCAAAGTGAATGGTTACTTTTTGGTCCTCCCAAATTTACAGAATTGTCGTGCGTGGATGCAGTTCACTTTTCACATGAGGTACAGGCGCCATTTTTCGTCATCCGCGATAATTCTGGACAAAAAGATTGATGATGTTGGCAAGTAGAGCGACTACGAGCGAGTAAGGAGTCAGAAATGGCTATACGTTGGCCTTTGTTGCTGTCGCTAAACATGTGGGGAACACACACTTCAAGTGTCTGCACCTTTCCCATGGAGTGCAGGTGTCTGCCTACGGTTATATGGTCACAGTCCATCTGTGTGGCCAATTCCCGTGTTATTTGGTATGGATAAACGGTCCTCATCAAAGTCCAATTTTCATCCAGACTGCGGGACGTCGTTTATATCAAAACTGTCCCTTCTTGAAACACATACTGCCTTTGGGCAGTCCTCTCACTCATGACGTTGTAGTCATACACTGCGCAAATGGTTTTAGCGGCCTTCGAGGTTAGCACACCTCGATTAAACATAAACAGACATAATGTGCAGGAAATGTTCGTTCTTCTCGACTTGATACTCCATGTTCAACCACCTGAACTTGAGTTTGAAGCTGGATAGACGTGTGCGCGAGTGCTCCGTATTTCGAGTGAGTTTTCATGAGGAGAAACGGAGTGGACCAAAAAAGTAAGTCTGAAGGTACGGACCTTGAACGATTTTGTTTTTTAAAGGAGATGTTAAGACCTAAAATGTCCCATGTTAATCATATGGGGATAAAGAGACACCATCCACGTTGGCACTAAGTTCTCCACATCATCAGAGTGTCTTTGACCGGGAACATCCGGCGTCCTTGAGAGGACAACTTGTTGCCTGGAAATAAATTTCCTAAATCCCGGTTCCTCCACATCGAAAAATTTAAGTTATTTGTGCAGTCCCCATAAAAGTAACATGGAGGGCTAAGAGGTCTGTATCTTCGGGGCCGTTGGCGATGGGTGCATGATATTTTGGGAGGTGGTTGGCCTCATAGAGGACGGTCATTGCCCTCCCCAGAATGTTTTCGACAGAGAGTTCGGTCGCGAACATTTTGGGGCGGGTCCTCCGGGGGTATATAGAAGATATCCTGATCAGTGCATGGCAGTCATTCTGGGAAAAATCATCTAAAGCGAGAAGAGTTTACAACAACTTCCCGGACGTGGTTGAAAGGACTAAAATGCAACTGGAAATCGAAGGACGGTCGCTCCACTTCGTTACCGGTCATGGCCCTTACCGGCAAAAACTCAAAGATCTAAAATTAGTGGAAGATAATATGTGCCACGCCTGCGGGATTGTTGCGTCCCCAGACCACGTTGTTGTTAGATGCCAAGAAACCGAAGATCTAGTCAGAGAACAAAAAACCCTCTTGGGGGAAAGACCCGTCGCGGAGGTTCTGAGAACTCCAGTGCTGGTGGCGGTCCTCCGAGAGACAGCAGAGAAAGTTTAATCATTCTACAAAAGAAGATTCTTGGCAAGGGGGGCGCGCCCTAGGGCGGGGAAAAAGTAAGCAAGGCTCCACAAGTATGAAAGTGTATGAGCGACCATTGGACAAAACAGTGCAGTGTCTATAAGCGCGACACGGGTCTCCCGCGTCGACCGCGGCATCCGCGAATTATTGACATTAATGATAAAGAACAAAAACCGTAAAGTATATACCGTAAATGCAAAAACGGCTATCCAAACTTAACAAAGTGAGAAAATAAATATATTAAAACAGTGTAAACATTTAAAACAAGATTAACAATATACTAGCATATTAGTGTACCGCTCCTGGAACTCCAGCAGTATAGAGTGCCTTGCATGGAACTCCAGCAAGAGACGCTCAAAAGTGTGAAAGTGCGTGTGAGTGGTGGTGGGAACCGGGATTAGTGTTAGTAAACATAGTGGAAACAAATTATAATCAGACAAACTGACTGAAGGTTGTGGAAACCGCAACTACTGGTCGAAAATGTGCATACCAAACCTGCGAGTGAATGTGCGCTGCATGAGTGTGGATAATCATCTAGAGGAAGAAGAGAAGAAGGAAAAATTCATGCAGAACAGTGCATGCATCCGGGACTGACCAGCAAGCAGTTGTACCAGCTTCTCTTCTCCCCCCTCAGGATAGAATACAGCATGAAGAATAGCAGAGTAGAAGAACAGCGGATGGCTACCCCTGTGATGGGACAACAACAACAACAACAACAACAAAGCAGAAAGAAGATACTAAACAACGAAAGCATTAATTAATCTTATTAGTCTCGTTACAGGGTGTCGCTGATAAGAAATAGAAGCCATTCTCAAGCCAGTGTGTTGTATCGTCCTATATTATCCTATGTATATTGTATGTTTTATTGTAAAAATAAAATAAAAAAATAAAGCAAATAATAGGTAGGGAGACCCCCACCCAAGCAAATGTTCCAATAATCCAGGAACAGAGACTAGGAGAACATTCTGGACGCCTGGTCAAAAGTCTGTCCCGCAACATCAGCTGTCTCGAACAGGTGGGAACACAGGAGATTCTTGAATGCCGGAACTCCGACAATCCAACAATCTCTAGGGACAAGCCTGCCCCAGGCTGAGAAGTACTAAGATGTACGGGTTGCACGACCCAGAAAGTGCACGACTCAATCTGTGCAAAGCATGCAAAGAGGCAGGGGTGGTTAGGCCCCCCTCCAAAAAGAAGTTCAACCACCTACAACAAAAAAGAAACCCAGTGCATCAATGTTGATAGTTATATGTCACTTCAACTTGACATGGATTAACAAAGGGCCATGTTATACAGTGCACACAGAATAACAAGAGCAGCACCTAGTTCACAGGGGATGTTACATCTCCTTTCTGGCTGACAGAATTTATGTTCCAAGCCAAGCATCAGTACAAGCGGCGAAATCATTTTAAATTGTTTTAATACTAGTTATGTGGAAAAGATGAATAAAATCTAATTGACTTAATCTCTTTATCTTCTCAGTGTTACCACTAAATAGTAAGTATAAGGGGCAGTAAATGATAGGCCGACAAAGGCCTTTAAAAGGATAGTAATGTACTTACCTGTCAAACTTTCTATCATTTGCAACACGCCTCTTCCAAAAGGAAACCAGGCGACGGAAACTTCTGTAGATCTCGTGGTTGTGAGTAGAGCAAATGCTGCATCCTCTCCTGCAGTTAAGTGTCCGACCGAAAGTGGGTCCCCTTCAAACTTTTTCCAACGTTCCAAACACATGAAAATCGAATGGAGACATATCAGGGCTATACACTGCATAGGTCAGGACCTTCCCACTGAATTAGTGTGGAGTGCAGCATGCGTAAAGAAGAAGGTCCAAATACGGGCTACCATTTTTTTTCTCGAATATCTCCAAAATGTTCCAAGGAATGTAGTAAACAACAACTGCAAATATGTCTGAGATATATTTACTTTATAATGTAGTTGCAAATTTAGATTAGAAACCCATGACTATGATATTAAACATATATTTTATAGAGATGTCATAATTTTGACTTTTGAAACACTGGTCTAAATATGGGCTACCCGATAAAGTTACGTTAAATACAATAATTAAGAAGAAATTTTAGCAGTTCAAAATAATGTTCAAGATTGATATAGTGATCATAAATGTATATTTACAAAAGTCAGAGATAGTCTCCTTTTTTGCACTAGCGCATTCTTTATGTGCTCACCTCGAACACATGATACACATAACCCATAGTGTTCAGAGAAAATCCTGCCGCAATATACATTTTGTATCTTCATGATATTGCTTTCTTTGCAGCTGGCGTATGAAAGTAAACTATCTTCATCATCAAAAGGATCTAGATCGGAAAACATCATCCTGGATTCTTCTGAATCTGATTCTTGTCTTGTGAAGTCTAAAGTTCCTTTTTTTTTCGTTTAGGTATATTCCATTTTTCTTATTGTTCAGCTCTTTTCTCAACTTAACTAAAAGATAATGTCTTCTTGCGTTTACTAGATTTTAAAGGAAGCCATAATTGTTTCTTAGTATGGGTTATCCGTTATAACAGTAGCACTTCCTCGTTTTCTAAGTCTATTGCTGACTATTTTCTTTATGACGGGAACTGCTGAAATATGAAAAGGACTTACTAGGTTTGAAATTCCAAGTACTGTGTTCTAAGAGAAGAAAACTCTTAAAATGATGTATTTAGGTCCATATTTTGACTACTCACAGCGGTAGCTTCGTGACGCAACAGAAGTCAGCACGCAATATTATTTATACTTTGTTTTATACTAACTACGAGCGCTGTCTCTAAGGAATATAACTTACCTTTTAAAACATTTTATTGTGATTAAAAGGCTGAAATTGAAATGCCTGATAACACTTTCCCACTGTTGAAAACAGGCACAACAAACAAATAAATCAACCACATCCAACTCTTTGTCGCTAACTGAATTCCGCCTCCACCTTCGTCCTTGGGGAACTGTTTCACACTTTTTTCACCAGTCAGCAGTACTACATATGCATATTC
Organism: Lepisma saccharinum; assembly: GCA_022664845.1. NCBI lineage: Eukaryota > Metazoa > Arthropoda > Insecta > Zygentoma > Lepismatidae > Lepisma > Lepisma saccharinum. The sequence goes on along the minus strand of JAGDQP010005445.1, from coordinate 59,286 downwards.
AAGTATAAAACGTCTACTAGCGCATATTTGGACCTTTACTATTGGCTGTGTGGGGTTTAATGTTATTGTGAAGGTCACTCTTAAGAAACCAAATTTCTTGGCTGTCGCAACCAAACAAAAGTCTCGATCTAGCGATCGGCATTGACGATCGAACCTTGCTCCAAGAATTACTTGGTCCACGCTGATCACAGAACAACGTCATAATCGCTTTTTTTTGTACAGGCCTGTTGTTTGATCTTATTGGATGATGGTGTCACTGCATGTTTCCAATCTAAAATGGCATAATACGTTTCAGGATCATGGTGATGACAGAGGTCGTCGCAATCATAATGTCCAAAGCAGAAATGTCTAAAATTAAAATTGTCCAAAGCAAAAGTGTCCGAAGTGGAAAACGTCCAAAGTAAAAATGTCCGAAGTCAAAAATATCCAAGGTAAAAATTGTTTAAAAAAAATGTCCAAAGCATAAATGTGCAAAATAAAAAAATGTTCAAAGTGAAAAATGCCCAATGCAAAAATGGCCACAGTAAAAGGCGTCCAAAGTAAAAAATGTCCAAACGCAAAAATATCCAATATAAAGATGTCGAAAACAAAAGTGTAAACTGACGAATCTCCAAATGAAAATATGTCCAAATACAAAATATCTTGAGTAAAAAATGGCCAAAGGAATATTGTACAAGAAACCAAAAATGTCCGAATGAAATTGCGTGGAAGTCAAAAAATCAAAGTATTATCCTAACAGACATCATCATATTTATATATAATAAATCACAGCCATATTCAATCCACTAGTGGATGAGGCCTCTCCCCGAAGGGAGGAGTTGGTCTACTGCTCCCACGCTGACCACACGGGTTGGGAGAGGAGAACCGAACCGAAGCTCTCACTGTGATCGCTACTGTCTTTTATTCACAGCAGCTCCCCAATTGTCCTCACGATGCTGGGTCAACACCGAAATTTTTGAGCCCCCACCGGGAATCGAACCCGGGACCGCTCGCACTGAAGTCGAGCGCGCTACCGACTAGGCTACGCAGGATATTGTAATATATATGTGGATATATATGTAATCAAGAGTGCGAAGAAGATGAAGTGGAGATGGGCCGGTCACATAGCCAGACGAACAGATGGAAGGTGGACGACAAATGTACTACAGTGGATTCCTAGAGAAAAGAAACGACCGAGACGACGTCCAAATGTAAGATGGGTAGATGAAATCAAGCGTTTTTCAGGAGCTACATGGATGAGGATATCAGCAGACCGAGATATGTGGAAAGAAAAGGGGGAGACCTTCATCCAGCAGTGGATAGAAAACGGCTGAATATAATTATTTATATATATATATATATATATATATATATAAATACACGAGGGTGATTCAGAAAGTAATGCCTCCAAGGTGATACCTTTTCAGTTCAATTTTATTCCATCTTAAAGCAGTACATCCGCTATTGATTTCGTCCAAAATACATTAAAATTATATATGCATACTGTTAAACTGTTGCACATATATTTAAATACATGTCCATATACTCAGATACATACATACATACTTACACGCATACACATTTATACATAAACACATAGAGCATATAGCTTTTATTAACATTAAGGACAATATTCAAAATGTTCGTTATATCAGTCCTTTAAAACGTCTAAAAACTTCACAGACAACAAAGATCGATCAATAATATTTCATATGAAAACCAACAAATACTCGAGGGTAAATTAGTGGCCACAAAGCAGGCAAGTTCCTTAAAAGTAACAATTTCTTAATATCAACACCCTGGGTCATTTTGTTCCTGATAGAAACCACTAACTCATTAATATCATAGGCGCTACATTGAATAAAATTACGTTTCAAATAAGATTTAGATAAGTTAATATTTAATTGTTTCATATTGTCGACTATGTTTAAAATTGTCATAAAATATCATATATTTAAACAATACAAAGAGACATCGTAAGTATCTAAGATACAATTTTTATTTGTGTATGACAGATAACACCGATACAGATATCAGTGGAAAGCTTGCATTGTCAGCTACAAATGGGGGCATCATTTTTCAACATAGTCCCCATTACGGGCAACACTTGCGCCAACGCGAAACAAGGTTTTTCATGCCGTCCACGAAGAATTGTGGTGGCTGCTGGCGACACCATAGCCGAACTGCTGCTTCCACTTCCGCGTCACAACTATAGCGTTGGCCCTTAAGGTGATAATTAAGTTTGGGGAAGACCAAAAGTCGCAGGGCGCAAGATCAGTACTATAGGCAGGATGAGGCAGATGTCCGTGAACCTCAGGCGCTGCAGTGCTTCCTGAGTTTTGTGGTTTGTGTGCGGACGAGCATTGTCGTGGTGTAGAATCCCTGTTTATCTTTGCGAGTGCGTTGCAATCTGGCAACGTAGCAATCTGAGTTTATTGTCTGACCGTTTCGCAGAAATTGAGTGTGCACTACTCCATCCCAATCCCAAAAAAGGTCAACAACACTTTGCCAGCAGATGGGACAACTTTGAATTTTTTGGCGGAAGAGAGGAGAGTCACACGGCGATGAATGTTGCTGGGCGCACAACCTTCCGCAGTCAGAAATTCAATGACAGCCCGCTGTTTCAACCGAACGTCACCACTGGATGCCATGGATTGCTCCATTACTCTGGAACGAGAAGCGATAGGAAGGTGTAACAAGTGACATTCCATAGCTTAAACATCAGTGCATCAATGATAAACAGTTCAGAATGTTTGCAGTACTATTGGCCAAGTAGTGGGCTTGGAGGCATTACTTTCTGAATGCCCCTTGGATATATATATATATATATAACAGGAAGTTTGTCTGACTCTCTGTCCCTAATCTACAACCGTACATGTTTGCACTCAAATTTTACATACATATTCCTTAGGTCCAGGAATAGGTCATAAAGGAATTTTAAATTGCCTGTGTTGTCACTGTTGGTTGTCAACTAACTAAAAGCAGTGTTTCAAAATATATTTACATTGATTTATACCAAATCTTACATACGTATTCTGTAGGTACTGGGCCAGGTCAAAGATGTATTTTGGTTCTAGTAATGACTCGCGTCTAAGAAGAGCCCACATGGAAATAATGTGGAATAGAAAGTTAACAGCATTTATCCTACCACCTGAGATTTGTGTTTTCTACACAATTAGTTGCCACCTCTGCAAGATGTTGCAATTTCAGAAACGAAATTTTGAATAGATATCAGAAGCGAAACTTTTACTTGTTTGAATTTTTTAATTTAATTTTTAAGACCTTTGGGCAACTTTGGCTCAAGCCGGATGGATAATGTTATGACTGGTGGAATGAAGAAAGTGGGAGGAAACGGGAGAACCCTGAGAAAACCCATGCACACGGCGTTTGTCCACCACAAAGTACATGGCACGAGCAAGGTTTGAACCGACGCGACGACTCCAAGCTCCAGAGGTGAGCCTTATTGTGAGTATCATAGCTACAAATTTTCAATTGTAAATTTCCAAGGTTACTTGTTCGCTTCACTACGCAGGTTGTAATTCTAGTAGATCAATGAATAAGCCTTATTGTTACATATTTGTTGGTTTTAATTGGGCAGGTGATCGACTCAGTCTGGGGGTAATACCCTCCGGTTACATCTTTGAAAGAAACACTTTATACGGTTGTTTTTATTCTTTATTTTCTTACAAATTCATAACTCTGCAATACGTTTAGTGTGTTATTTTCTTACTTTCGCAACAGATGTAAGCCTACCAGTGGGCCATATTAGGAACATGGTGTTTCCAATATGGCCTTCTACAGAAAATAAAGGCGTATGGCAAAAGTGATGTGTTATCTTTCTGTATTACTCATATATCCTACATACTAATAGATATACATTACACGCATACACAATTTATATGACATTGCAAAAACAAAAATATTGTATTAATACAAAATGGCAAAAATTTGTGAAAAACAACTGGATATACAAGAAGAAAAAGTATGAGTAAATAAGAAGTGTAACACAAACGAAGAAGTTTTGAACGTCATGTCTCACATGAGTGACAATGAAATGGTCCCTGATTTTTAGCGGTGATTCCAACACACTCTTCATGAACGTATTTGCGCTACGACACGCAAAGATGCATGTCTGCAACCTTGTCTGCCTGACAGAGGTAACAAAACCAAGACTTGGAGCAACAAAATGTCGGTTCTTCAGGACTATTAGAAGCAGCTGCTGAAATTCCGGTCGTTTTAAACGTGATTGCTTTATTTTGGTTTTAACCTTCTTATTCTTTGTATTGGAATTGATAGCTAACTTATTACCTGGCATTATCTTCGATTTAATTACTAAATATTATGATGAGTGTTCAATATAAACATTTCAAATACCCAATTACTTCATTTTAAACAGTTATGACTACATTTTGCCCAATATGTCGGTGGGCCATATTGCGTACTATTGACCTCTTTACTTTTTTTGGCGCCTGCTAGTTACACAATGCAATACATTGCGTCGCACACATTTTATGTTCACGTATGTTCACATAGCTACATTATCCATGCACTGTACTGATTAGCTTCTCAACAATTAGATACTACATTACTTACTTTGTTAAAATAACAGCAAAATATTTTCTTTCTCAATATGCCACTTCAACTGGAGCTGCTGCCGCTTATGCCACTCGCAAACAAATGAGTCGTGCAAAAATGCTTTCTCTTGTCATGAGGATATAATTTACGGTGACATCTAGTAGCACCAACGGAAAGCTGCAGAGACCTGGAGGGTGGGCCCTATTGGGGACCCGGGCCCTAACCGGTACACTTATCTTATATTTATGTGTATATATATAGTCTATCATTTATTCGACTGCTACATCTGTCATTAGACTGCATCAAGAAAGTGAAAAATTTAAAGTTGGAAAGAGTGTAAGGCAAGGAGATTCAATTTCCCAAAAACTGTTTTGTGCGGTTCTGGAAAGAGTGTTCCAAAATTTAAACTGGGATGAAGTTGGAATTAAAATTAATAGCGATTATCTTCATCACCTTCGGTTCGCTGATGATATAGTCCTGTTTACTTCAAGTGCAGAAGAACTACAAACCAGAATGGAAGAACTGAGTAACGAGAGTTCGAAAATAGGCCTTAAAATGAATTTAAGTAAAACAAAAGTAATGTACAACCAACATGCTGCAAAGAAGGAAATGAAGATTAACGGGGAGACAACAGGCATAGTTGATAAGTATGTTTACCTAGGCCAGCTCAAAACATCGAATGCCAAGTTGACTGATGAAATAAATAGAAGATGTAAAATGGCGTGGAGTTCGTTTGGAAGACTACACTTTATTTTCAAAAGCAAACTACCAATGTGTCTGAAGCATAAAGTTTATAATCAATGTGTCTTACCTGTGATGATGTACGGCTGTGAAACTTAAACATTGAATGCCCAAATGACTCAAAGATTAAGAGTCACATAAAGAGCAATGGAGAGGTGCATGTTAGGAGTAACCAGGAGGGACAGGAAGTCAAATGAATGGATTTGCGCACAAACAAAGGTAGAGGATGTAATCAAGACTGCGAAGAAGATGAAGTGGAGATAGGCCTGTCACATAGCTAGACGAACAGATGGAAGATGGACGACAAATGTACTACATTGCATTCCTAGAGAAAAGAAACGACCGAGGTGACGTCCAAATGTAAGATGGGTAGATGAAATCAAGTGTTTTTCAGGAGCTACATGGATGAGGATATCAGCAGACCGAGATATGTGGAAAGAAAAGGGGGAGGCCCTCATCCAGCAGTGGATAGAAATCGGCTGAATATGATATATATATATATATATATATATATATATATATAGAGAGAGAGAGAGAGAGAGAGAGAGAGAGAGAGAGAGAGAGGGGGGGGGGGGGGGCGGGGGGGGGGGGGGGGGAGATAGGTAGGTTTTGCGTTGAACACGGTGTGTCCCGGGTTGGCTTTATAAAAAAATGATCACCCTACCGACAGTATTTCTATTGTGCCAAGTGTTTAGTACCGGTAAGTCCTAAGGTATTGGAACAATTTTGGAAAATGCTTTTGAAAAAGGTGCAGATTTTTTTCAATAATTGTAAGGCGTAAAGAAGATCATTAATTTCACTGTAAAATAAATATGATTAAGCTCGTGAATATTTTTTCTTCCTTTTTCAGAATGGGTGAAGTTATTTGAATTACTTCTTTTTCCAGCAAAAGCACCGTCTCAGAAGTTTCGCGCACACCTAGAAAATATCCTGGCACAGTAGTGTGTCGTGGCACACCGGTTAAAAAAAAACTGATTTCTATAGATTTTTTAGTTTGGTCATTATTAATTTGAACATTTTACTCACTGGATATTTTTCTTTTGGATCTTTTTATCATTGAAGATTTAGGAATTTTGACGTTTTTACGTTGGAAATTTTACACGACATTTTAATTTTATACATTTTTGAATTTAAACATTTTGGTTTGGGACATTTTTCAGTCTGAACATTTTTGCTTTGGACATTTGATATTTTTTACTTTGGACATTTTTGACTAAGGACATTTTTCATTTTGGACATTTTCGACTTTGAACATTTTAGTTTTGGACATTTTTCACTTCCGACATTTTTCCTTCGGACATTTTCACTTTGGACATTTTTGCTTTGGACGTTTTTAACCTTAAACATGTTTGCTTCGAACATTTTTGACTATGCACATTTTTCTTTGGCCCTCTTTGACTTTGGACATTTTTCCTTTTGTCATTTTACTTTAGACATTATGACCTGGAACGCTCCTGTCACAATGTGGAGCAGGAAATCGTCACCCTCCAATCGGCAGCAGTCCACATGCTCTTAAAAGTAACGAGCACCTGCTGTTGGTTTTTGTCCTATAGACAGTTTTGTGAAATCCACTGTGCGAAATCCTCACGATAATGGAGCATGTCGGGCAGTATTGCATGACCAATACCATCGCTAATGCCGATAATAACTGGCAGTTGCTCTACTGTGATGCGTCCATCACACCGCATTAGTTCATCAGCCCTCTGGAAACTGCAGGAACGGGACTTACAGTTTTTGGTAAATTGGGCTCCGTACCACTCCGTTCAATGGACTCCGATAGAAATCGAACCCGTGAAAGCGAGTGCGCTAATCTCTCGGTAACCCCGAGATCATATATGGGAATTTGCGTTGACCATAGAGTTATGGCCAGTTGATGCTGTAGTGTCGTATGTCATATAATGCAACTTATGTAAGCCTATTGTAATAGGGACTAATATCCTGTAATAGGTACCAAATAAATAAATAAATTTGTTTCTCCACTTGTCTGGCAAAACATAGCGATCCGTCTGCTGCCTGGTATTGTTTTTACCACGCACAATCGTTTTATGAAGGAAATCAATTGAGAATTCGCTTTAGAGTTCAATACACAGATACAAACAATTCCTCATTAAATTTATCAATATAATGTATAATTTAATCTAAAAATCACTTAAATAAAACGTTCTAGATAAATGTGATTTTTGTTCTTAGAGATTAAATAAAACAATAGAATGTTGATACTTGAAGCCATAACTTATTTTAAAAAAAAACATTAGAGATACATTTAAAAATATTATTCAACATTAGGGATACATCGCAAGTGACATGAATATCACACACACAAATTGCTGATACTGTAATTATATAGAAGCAACGGTTTACTTGCATAAAATTTACAAAGAAAATTATAAAATTGAAAGTAGGGTAAGAGCACCGGTCGTCGGACATTTACTTGTAGTCGGCAATTTTCACATAAATATAATTGAAACAAGACGTATGTCATTAAAACAAATGCATAAAAATTATCTCTAGTTTTGGGACAGTTTTAACTTGATATTTAAGTTCTACCAGCTATCGAAAGTGACATTATATAGACCACCACAAAAAAAAAAAAAGAAAAAAAAAGCCCCCTTGGTTAGCTTAGCAGATGCCGGAAAATTTATCTGAGAATGAAGAAGAGTGTCTTTAAATTTAGGGTGATAGTCTTTGTCTTAAAACTATTAAAAATGGCATTGTTTTTTCAAGCTTTTCAAATGTTCTGTTTTAACTTTATATTATAAACAATACGAATAGTCATATCTATTAAGTATGTTATTGTGTCTGACTTTAGGCATATAGAATTTACGACTCTTCCTATTGCCGACCATGGTGACCGATAAGAAGTGTTTCTTATCTAGTTTTGTTATGTTATACCACTACAGTCAATACGTTCGTGGACTGGACGCAGTGTGGCGCTAGTGGTGTACTACAGCTGACAAGTGACGTCGTGGATAAATCTGTGGATAGTGGAAGTTCGTCTCTCGGCCCAGCAAGAGGCAAGTGTGTGCATAGAGTGTAAACAGACGTACTGTCTTTGTTGTGAAAGGAATTTAATGCGCCGCGGCGGACTTGGAGAATGTCGCATTGAGCAATAGGCAAGCATCAAGTTCTGCCAAAAGCTAGGCAAATCTGAAACAGAAACATTGCAGATGATCAGGCAAGTATACGGTTACAACGCCCTGGGCCGCAGTGCTGTGTTTAAGTGGCACCAACAACGTTTTGCGGAGAGGAGAAACAGTTTAGAGGATGATGAACGTACTGGCTGAACGCAAGATCGAAGAGGTTGCAATGGTGGTGCGCTACCCGTTTCCAGTCGGTAGACATCACAGCAGCAGTACGGATCAGCCATGGTACGTGTCACAAAAAATTCTGACGGATGACTTGAACATGTCGCGTGACACCAAGCACAGTGTGCCACGCATTCTGACACAAGACCAACGTGAAGAGCGGATGACCATTTGCGATGACCTGATCAGTAGTGCTGACGCTATTATTATTGGTTATTTTTTTATTATTGGGGGTCCCGCCTTACCACCCCTGCCTCTTTGCATCCATTGCACAGGTTGAGTTGTGCACTTTCAAGGACGTGCATCACGCACATATTTGTACTTCTCAGCCTGGGGCAGGCTTATCCCTAGAGATTGTTGGATTGCCGGAATTCCGGCATTCCAAGAATCTCTTATGTTCCACCTGTTGAGACAGCTGGTGTTGCGGGATGGACTTATGACCAGGCATCCAGAATGTTCTCCTGGTCTATGTTCCTAATCTGATGGAACATTTACATGGGAGGGGTCCCTACCTACTTTATTTTCTTTTTGTACAAAACACATACAACACATAATGACACAGACAGGACAAAACAGGACGACACAACATAAACTTAAATATGGCTTCTTCTTCTTCTGCTTCCCCTGTAACGAGATTAGAATAAAAAGGTTAGATTCTGCGTTCCTTGGGTATTGTGTCTTCCCTCTGGGCTGCATCATCCTCTCGTCACAGGGTTGGCCTACCTTCTTCTTCTTTCTTGTTCTTCATCGTTCACATTTTGAGCCATTGAGGGAGATGAACAGAAGAGTATGGTTTCTTTCTTCCTTTTTGGAAGGTCTTGCTTCCTGGTAGTTCACCGCACTCTCCTTTCCTCTTCATTCTTCTCTACTCCCCATATGTTTCATTTAAACACATTCACTCGCACACATTCACACGAAGGTATTATAAGCGCTGTTTGACCTCAGGTTGCGGTTTCCGCAACTTTTAGTCTGTTTGTTAATTCGTTGTTTATTCCACCAAATATAACACTATCATCAAGCCTGGTTCCCTCCACCATATACACACTTGACGCTGGTGGAACGTTCCTGAACCGCATAATAACAGGAGATGAAACATGGTGTTTCCTGTACGATCCACAACTAACGAGACCTGGAAATCGCCATCATCTCCAAAACGCAAAAACCCGAGACAAGACAGGTTCACAAGGGAAACTGATGTTTGAACTGTTTTTCGACTCTCAAGGCATTGTCCACATGAAATTCATCGCACAAGGAGCAACTGTCAACAAGACGCGCTACAAGGAGATCCTTCGCCGCCTACGCTAGTCAATATGTCATAAGCGTCCTGAACTTTGGCGCACGGCGAACTGGATGTTGTTGCAAAACAACGCTCCTGCACATCGCTCTGTTCTTTCCCAGGAGGAGCTGGCAAGGCAGAAGATCACCGTTTTTCCACATCCTTCATATTCAACTGATCTCGCACCATGCGATTTCGATCTCTTTCCACATAGTGAGCGCCGAGTCGGCTCGACTCGAGCATATAGTGAGCGCCAAATTGGCTCGAGCACATAGTGAGCGCCGACTCGACTCGAGCAGTTCTGAGTACCAACTCGACTCGAGCAGCTACTGAGCGCCGACTCGATTCAACTCGAGCACATAGTGAACGCCGACTCGACTCGACTCGAGCAGTTGTGACGACTGATTCGACTCGACTCGAGTAGGTACCGAGCACCGACCCAACTCGACTCGAGTCTGACCTAGTCACGACTCGAATCGAGCGAGTCGTTGACATCGAAATAACTCGAAAAAAAGGAAAACTTTTTAAACACATTCTTCTCTTAATCAGTTCGTACTAAAAAAGAAAATAATAATTTTGTTTATGCACGCCTAAAAAGAAAAGAATGGGGCGCGTCATTTCAAGAATTTATGAAGTAACTATATGAGAGCGCGCCCCATACTTTTCTTTTTGGGCATGTATAAAAATTTTATTTAGTACGAATTGATAAAGAAAAGAATGTCTTTTAAAAAAAAATCTTATTTTTATGTTAATTTAGATTCACTTTTTGCTTTTCCTTTCATATTAACTTTGGAAACTATGATACTAGAAAGCATGATAGTCGATGTGAAGTTAGTTTATTGATCTCCTTGGCAACATAATTTGTTGTTCAAAGTTTTCTCGAATATCTGAAAAAGTAGAAAACCGAGATAGTTGTGTATAAATTATGAGGTAAGATAACTTTGCATTACTATGACATCGTCCACTGACTCCTTTTCTGACGGTTATGTCACTACGCTTGGCTCGAGCAGCGAGTCCAACGCTCGACTCGAGTCGTTGCTCGAGCTCGACTCACTGTAACCAGCTTGAGTCTCTCTGAGCAGCGACTCGAGCACATAGTGAGCACCGACTCGACTCGACTCGAGCATATAGTGAGCTCCGACTCGACTTGACTCGAGTAGTTCTGAGTACCGACTCGACTCGACTCGAGCAGTTCTGAGTATCGACGCGACTCGACTCGAGCAGCTACTGAGCACCGACTCAACTCGACTCGAGCACATAGTGAGCGCCGACTCGACTCGACTCCAGCAGTTGTGACCACTGACTCGACTCGACTCGAGTAGGTACTGAGCACCGACTCGAGTCTGACCGAGTCGTTGACATCCCTAGTTCAGAACCCACGTTAAACTGTAGGTTCCATCCTTAGGATGTCATCTTCATGCGATGGAAGGCAATGGCAAATCGCCATCGGTTCACCTAGGTCTTGAACCTTCAGGTCAAGACCTGCCTTCGGGCAGAACACCCATCGTCATCATTGTTCTTAATAATCTAACAAGTCTTTTCAACAGCACATTACTTACCGAGCCGCCGTAGCGTGGCAGAGCGTTGGCGTAGTAGCATTCGGGAGGTCGTGGATTCGATTTCAGTGGCCGACCATCCTTACTGAGGTTTTTCAAGGGGGTTTCCTCAGGTACACCAGAAAAATGCCGGGATGGCACTTTCAACATAGGTCCTGGACGACATCTTCCCGAATTCTTTCCTCTCCTCTATCCCGTCCTGAGACTTAGGCGCCTAAAAACCATAAATAAAATTCAACACCACATTATAGGCTTAGAACTGTTTAAATTTTAAATAGACAGATATAATTATATTTGTCTACACGCATATAACCACTTTATTTCCAATAGGCCTAAATGAAAATGATCAAGTATTCTGAATGTAAGAATACTTATTTTTATGGGTATTTCTCTTCCCGTTGGCATTGAGGTAACTATGGATCTAACACGATGAAATACGTTTGTATCAAATAATTCTAATCAAAATGTGTGTTTTCTTTTACATTTCTGGCTCAGATATAAACTGCGAAACAGCGTCTTACATAATGAAATATTTTTCACGGAATAATATTAAATGATCATTTATTTGTGAAACGATACATTACTTCCTTTCTTAGATCTATCAGTATAGCTATAAGCTACACAGGAGACCAGCGTTTTCTTCTCAAATACAAACAACTATAACAAACAATACCAAAGAGCGAAGCATAACAGCTCAGAATACGTATTGTTTTTTTCATACGAACATACTCCTGCCCAACTTTCTAGTGGCGCCGCGTTCGCAGCGCTAGTCCTGAATCTAGTAGAGATTTTAGAACTCTATAGCGTTGTCACTAGTGTAGAGTACTGACATGTCACTACAATGGTTTTCTTTCAAAGGCTGGTCTCGAGTTTCATTTGACTGGCCCTTAAAAAATGATACAATGTATTCGTGAAATGTGACATTTTGTAGATGACACTGATCCCCATGTTGTCGTTTGATATTGGAAGGAAAGATTGTTTAATTTATTAATATTTTGTAATCTACATTTTAGTTCTGGATGCAAGACGAATAGAACACGTGCTTTTAATATATTTTGTACTACATCCATTTCGAATACTAGAATAGGTTATTATTATTATTAATAATAATAATAACAATAATAATAATGTTATTATTATTATTATTATTATTGCTATTATAAAATATGATGATACCATTGAAGAAAGACAATGAGAATTAGTTTTTAAAGTGTTTATATTGTTCAGTGTAGAAAATACACTTCTAAGAAATCTGTTCAGATTGCTTCAGAATAGTGTACTATCACATTTATATAATTGAGCGGTTCAGGGAATAATATAAGAGCCAGAAGTATTTTTTTTTAATCACGGGGAAACAAAAGACAAATGTATTTCTAAAACTGAAGAAATAATTATTGAAACACAGTTTTCGCATGCGATGATTGTCTATATTTCAAAACAAAACAAACAAAAAAACAAAAAACTGTAAGGATTTTGTTTTTCAGGTTTACACATTTTTTTCTCTCTCTCTTTCGATATGCTGTGAAAACTTTCTGCTAGCGCTTACCATTTTATTGCCACGAGCATCTCAATGCTTGTAGTTACTAAACTGCATAATACTTTACTAATTATTAATTTTAACATTATGAGTTAATACCGGTACTCTTGTCCTGCCCTCTTACTTTTCATAATTGAATATCTCTCTGTTTAGTTTCAACACTGATTTAAAATTTAAAACAAATATTAACGTTGTATCTTGTAACTTTTCAAATTCTTTGAGATAGGCCTAATGAAAAAATGTATGTTATTGTTGCCAATATAGTTGTATATCAAAAGAGTCCATAAACCTTTTCATTAATTCTTTCCAACTAATAAAACCATAAATCCCTAAGCTCCTAACAATCAATGTGCAATAGGTTTTCAGTGGAAAATTATACAGGAAGTATAAACTACAAAGATTTACTTCACGATCTCCAATACAAAAGCCTTAAGAAGAAAAAGATGCGTCAGATATACCATAGTAAAGGAAAAGTGGACGTTTATCATGAGAAGTGCTTCCATACTGCAGTAACAAGTTAAAATATAGCTGCCAAATGGTATACCGTTTTAAAGATTCGATACGCGCCTATTGATCAATTTGTTAATGGCTTAAGCAAACAAAATTACTGGGATCACACACACTCCGAAACCATTAATCTTCATGATAACTCTAGCCATTGACGAACGATTTCTTCTCCCAACCGTTCCATTCCACTCCTCTTGCATGGTGCAGTCGATGAAAAACATTATTTGCCCTCGGAGACCACACACAGAGAAAGCGAGTCCGACTCTCCTTAATTCATGAAACATGTTTATCTTGCGAGTCACTGGTAGTAGCTGCAACCTAATAATTATCCTAACACTCCCCTAGATAAAGGTATTTAATCAGTTACTATTCAATGTAAAATATTTATTGGCATTTACTTCAATACATATTTATTTTTCAAGGAACCCTTAAGACATTGAGTGATTTCAGAGATACAGTTTCGTTCGTCATTTATAAAACTTCCTGCAATTGCAAATTTTCAAAAGATTAGGCTGTTGTGCACTCTTCTAAAAGACTGAAGAGAATTCTAGCATTCAGATAATAATTATTCAAAGCGTTTTACCAATAAATGGTATACCTATTTTTATATAATTGATATTTGGCTATTTATAAATAGTTATATTAATCTGTAGAAAACTCTTCCATTTTCTTGTGCGGAGTAACAGTGACTAATGTGTATCAAATAACTCTTAAATCGATAGTTTTGTATGATTCATTTTGAACAACCGAAGCTCGTCTCAAATGTAGTTAATGTGTACGGTGTATCAACTAACACATTACAAGGGGAAAAGGTGGGAAATTAGTGGTTAAGATCTAGTTAAATTCCTGTTAAATGTTTGTAAAATGAATCAACTTTATACATCTCATTGTCCACTTGACGCAAAAGTACTTGCAGATTAAGTAAGTAGAAAAATGTAAGATATAGAAAACCAATGACAGAACTTGTGCCATGATGTTCAGAACTAGCAGCGAAAACTTCAATATTGGAACATAACATAATAAAACGGAACGGCCAAAAATAGTTCTTTCTCAAAAATTGGTAATTAATTATATAAAATACCGAAATTTAAAACATCTACGATTCAGATTTTCTTTTAAAACCCGATGTTCATAACTCCGATGCTTATTATTCAAACCATGATTAAAAAACAAACCAAAATTATATAACAGAAAAATATATATTTGAATAGCAATACATTTACGCCAGGGTTCCGAGAAAAACCAACGTCTAAGATAAACAGATACTGGAGTTGACAAAAGTTTTGTTTTGAAACGTAAAACGAAGTTTGGTAGCAGAAAAAAAAAAATAAAAAATTCAGCAAGTATGGTGTTCGGTGTAAAGACGAAAATTTGATTATTTAAAAATAAAATACATGTTACTTATAGGCATTACCAGCAAACCTTGAGAAGTTTTACACAACCGCTATGTCCGTCTGTCTGTCTATTTGTCTGTCAACAACTTCCAACTCAGGAACAGTAGTTCGGTGAGACAAGTTCAACCCCATAGGCCTATAGATAATATAGATTGGTCAAGTGGGGCCGGGGCGGGTTGTTTCGTGCTTGTAATGACCATGATTGTGTCACCAACATTGACTTGTGAGAGAAATTTGTCATTTTAATAAATGTAATTGAGCAATTCCACGAATAAGTCATACCCGATGGTAAAAATTGAAACGTATCGTGGATTTATTTTAATTAATGCAATCGATTCTTAGAAGGTATGCAGTTCATGTCTACATAAAGAAATGAAAAAAAGTCATTAGTACAATGGCGTAATTAGCTTCTGTTTTTAGGTTATTTAAAAATTTACAGAAATAACTACAATGTTATACATCATTTTAACAGTTAATTATTCAGGCAAAAATGTAGGAATTTAAAATTTAAAAAAAATGGTAAATTAAACTTCGATCTTTTCTATATTGACATAAACTATTGCTTCGTTTGTTAATAATTGTCCTCACGCCCTGGCAAGCATTATAAAAATCGGCTACATAATTAAGCCAGTCGTGTAAAAAGTACTATCATTGACGTATTTACTCAATAGTACTATTCATTGCAGAATACTTGATAAAAAGTAAATTGCTTTTGTATGGTGCTTTAGGGTCAAATGATGAACAAAATGTATTTAGAATTACTTTTCTAACCACAATAGATTTTGTGTAAATCATTAATACAGTATTGTCAGTGCGTGATGCTCTCAGATTATGGTGAGTGTGCTACTTCCAATGTACTATGAAAAGTACTGTGTACTGCAGAATATTTGGTAAAAAGTAAAGTGTTTTCGTATGATGCATTAGGGTCAAAAGCTGAACAAAAAGTATTTCAAACGTTTTTCCTAATCACAATATATTTTGTGTAAAATATTAACTAGCAATACCACGCTTCACAAACTGACATTCAGAATATACTTTTCAACTGTAATTGCGGTATACCTCCGAGAGCTTCAAAAAATGCAAATTCGAGATATGATTTGCTAGCAGAAGTACTGAGGGTCACTTTAATATTATATAATAGATTCTATTTATTATATAATATTAAAGTTGCCATCACGCACTGACATTTTCACAACCAGCACTTACACTTTGATATACATTTCCCAAACTCTCTGAAAGCATAGGTCCAACAAAACTCTCTAATGTACTACTTAATAGAGGAAAGTTTGAAGTTTTATTTTCATTAAAACAAGATCAAGTTGTAGGTAGTAACAGCATACAGGAAAATAAAAAGAGCCTGACATACTGACATGATCATGCAATCGAGTTTAAATTATAATACTTGTCAGGCCGTAAATAAGACTAGACAGAAATAGGTCATTCATTTATGTCAATATATAAAAGAAAAAACTTAATACGCATATATTATTAATTTCGCATTCCAACATTTTTAGTTCTATAACTCAGAATTAGTAAAATCGTAGCTTTTTAACTTTCTAAATAATTCAACAACAGAAGCTCACTATGAATTTGTACTAAAACTTGTTAAAGTATTTTTAGTAAACACACATCGTATAGCCAGTGCTGCTGCTTGTATTTTTGCAAGGGGAGCAATATCCGATTTTAGCACCCCTTCGAAGGAGCCAAAAATGTACAATGCCCCCCCTTCCTTATCTTCATTTGCCGCATCCAGTCCGGTGTTTGGGGGCGTGATTCTCCCATACTCCCACGTGGGAGATTTAACCCCTAAATTCTCGAGCGCACCCTCAACTTAAAAATTTTTACGGTCGAAAACGATAGAAACTGTGCAAAATTGCACTTCCACCCTCCATTTTTTGCTTTACACCTCAAACTGAAAATCCTGGTGGAATCCCTGGGAGGCACGTGCACCCTTTGCTCTCCCGTATTTGCGGCTCTGGGTACATTCCAAGAGCTGATTGAACTAATCTACGAAATGTTCACTGTATGTTTGAATTTTTACTACAGGACTTAACTTTTTCATAGAATCGTTCTAATATGGATTTAAAATATTTAACTTTTGGAACATAAAATTTTGGCCACGCATTATATTTTATCTAGGATCTGTAATTGAGTCCGTTAGTTTATTTCTATCAGAATGTACAGAAATAAAACAATACTTAAAAAAGGTAAAATCATGTAATAATTCACAGATGTCAGCGCGTGACGAAAAGTTATCAGTGCGCGACTCTGTGTTTTCCCTCCTATGCACTTATTTTAATATATTCTAGAGTATTTTTTAAATAGAAATTAAACTTAACACATTCATCTTGAATGTTTTTTTGGGGGGAGGGGTCCATACTTTCAGAGAATTTTGGTAAATGTATGTCAAAGCGTAAGTGTGGGTTGCAAAAATGTCAATGCGTGACGAAAATTTTAACATTAAATAATATATAGTATTCTTATTAATTACGTGTTCTTTCACCGGGAATGTATTCTTCAATATCTCCTCTATCCAACGCTGTGCTGAAATCGCCTTTATTACGATTATAACATAAGTTATAAGGCAATTAAAGTCGAAAAGTGTATTCTAAATGTCAGTGCGTGACGCGTGGAATCGCTCAATTACGTATATTTTCACAGTAGTTTAAGAAAAAAATGTGATCTTGACTACAACCTGTCTTTGTTCGATTATTCGTCTTAATGCACAGTTGAAATTTTTCACACTTGTCTGCAGCTGAATTTGAACTTGGAACCCTGTGATTTGCAGTCCGTCGCTTTAACAACTAAATTGCGCTTCATAAACTCAGATATGGAATGTAGTGACATAGAGAGTATTTTCATTACAGAATAACTTCAAGCACGGAGCGTGTATAAGTTTTAAGTAGCACGTGCAACTTTCCCATTACACAGACATTTCCACGACCATATTGCCGTAGGTAAATGCATGGTAACTCCAGGAGAAAACCGCATGCAATTGTCACCGCAGCGAGCGAATTAGCAGAAGGCGGGGATAATATATGATAATTAATACTCTTTTCGGAATGTTTTCGTTGCGCGTAAGAAAAAAAAAACATTCACTTGATATCAGTGAATTGCGTGAAATATTTAAATTTCGTATTGCTTTCTTCCAGTGAAACAATAATAATTGTCTAACTTAACATTTACATACCTATTCCGAGAAATTTGTGTTAGGAAGAAAAAGGAGAGGATTTTTCGAAAGCAGCAAGGAGTGAAAAATAACGTACTTCTTTTTTTAAAAAAGTTAAAAACGTTGAACGGGAATCGAACAGAGGACCATTGACACATTGATCCCATGGCGTAGTCACTAGGACTATACCACGGAGCCACTCGCCCTAGCTCGATTTTCAAGCGCAATTTAAACATAATTCATCAGATCACAAGATGTTCAAACAACCCACTTAGTTGTTCGAACATGTTTTAAAATTCTTTCCTTTAGTTCACAATGGTTCGTGGTGCTCTCAAATCTTGCAACGCTAATTTAACTCATTTTCTGACGTCATACAATGATGAAACTTTGCATAGCGACGTAAGTCGGGCGACAATACAATATTCTATTGTTACTTTCATATATCACCAGGTGTATGCATAAGTTTTTGCCGTTTTTTTTGTAAAGAAAACACGTAATTTTCAAGGGAAATTAATTTTGTTTTATTCAAAATATTGGCCATCGGCTTCTACACATTTCGCCCATCTTTCAGGTAATTGATGCATACCATGAGAGAAAAACTGCTTGTCTTTTGCGGCAAATCATTCGTCGAGCCATTTTCCAACGTCTTCGAAATTGCTGAAGTGCTGCTCTGCGAGCGCGTGCCCCATTGATGCGAAGAGGTGATAGTCAGATGGCGCCAGGTCTGGGGAGTACGGCGGGTGCGGAAGGATGTCCCATCCAAGCGATTTCAAGGTGTCTTTCACTGGTTTTGCTGTGTGAGACGGCGCATTGTCGTGTAACACAATCACTTTGCCATGTCTTCGGGCCCATTCCGGTCGTCTTTCGATCAATGCGTGATTTAAATTAATCATTTGTTGTGCATTAACGGTTTCGCCGGCCTTCAAGAGTTCATAATACACAATACCGCTCTGGTCCCACCAGACACAAAGCATGGTCTTCTTGCCGAAGCGATTTGGCTTCGCCAGGTGAAAGCCACGATTTTTTCCGCTTCGGGTTTTCAAAATAAATCCATTTTTCGTCACCCGTCACAATTCGATACAAAAAGGATTTTCTTTTGTGGCGTTGAAGCAGCATTTCACAAGTGACTTTGCGATTTTCCATTTGACGTTCATTCAAATCGTGTGGGACCCATTTACCCAGTTTATTGATCTTCCCCATTGCTCGTAAACGTCTGCTGATTGTTTCTTGTGACACATTCAATGCTTTTGCCAATTGCTGTTGAGTTTGAGTTGGGTTATCCTCCAATAACACCTGCAATTGCTCGTTTTCGCATTTTTGTGGTCTACCAGAGCGCGCACTGTCTTTCACATTGAAATCACCACTTTTAAATTGTCGAAACCATGTCTCACATGTTCTAATCGATGGAGCGTGTTCACCATATGTTTCTACCAGCACACGATGACTTTCAACAGCCTTTTTCTTTTGATTAAATAAGAAAAGCAATGCGTGCCGCAAATGTTCATTTTCAGGCACAAACTTCGACATGATCACTGAACGATAAAACAAAGACGTTAGTGTTTGGCGGACTCAACTTGTGTGTGTTTGTTGTTTAATGTCAGACGAACAAAATGACGTATGTGTCAAATGACTACGGTGCGTACTTCTCGCTGGCGCCATCTCTTATTTAAACCGGAAACTACTTATGCATACACGTGGTATATATTATATATTTTAAAGCATATGTTTTTAATATAGACTTCTTTATCCTAAAATAAATACTAGCCTGCAACAATAATGGGTTTGACTGGTTGTAGAATACTTTAGGAGTTGCGTCACAAAACATTAGCTCAAGAAAAAGTATCCGAACACCGAAATAACTAAAAAAATTAATAATAAAAACTTTTTAAAGACATACTTTTCTTAAACAATTCGTACTAAAAAGTAAAAAAAAATATGCCTGACAAAAACAAAAGCATGGCGCGCGCCAATTATAAAGTGACTGGATATGAGAGCGCGCCCATGATTTTCTTTCTAGTCATGCATAAACAAAACTATTTTTTACTTTTTAGTACGAATTTTTTACTTTTTAGTACGAATTTTTTAAGAAAATTATGTCTTTAAAACTTTTATATTATTTTTCTTACATTATTTTTTACGTTTATTTCTTTAGTTCGAAATGGCTGGTCGTGTCCTCAATTCTGGCAACGTTAATTTAACTCATTTTCCGACGTCATACAATGATGAAAAATTTTGCACAGCGTCGTAAGGCGGCTGAAAATGCAATATTCCATTGTTATTTTCATATATTTATATGTTTTAAAGCCTCCTGCGTAGCCTAGCGTAGCGTAGCATCGTGAGGACAATTGTGGAGCTGCTGTGAATTAAAGACAGTGGCGATCACAGTGAGAGCTCGCCTCTCCTCTCCCAACCCGTCTGGTCAGCGTGGGAGCAGTAGACCAACTCCTTCCTTCGGGGATAGGCCTCATCCACTAGTGGATTGAATATGGTTGTGATTTAGTCTATATTTTATATATATATTTATATATATATATATATATATATATATATATATATATATATATATATATATATCGACTTGTTTATCCTAAAATGAATACTAGCCTGCAATGATATTGGGTTTGACTGGTTGCAGAACTCTTTATCATTTGAGTCACAAACATTTGCTTGCGGAAAAGTATCCGAACACCGAAATAACTCCAAAAAAATATTAAACTTTTTAAAGACATGGTTTTCTTAAACAATTGGTACTAAAAAGTAAAAATAATTTCGTTTATGCATGACTAAAAAGAAAAGCATCGGGTGCGCCAATTGAAGAATTTATAAAGTGACTGGATAGGAGAGAGCGCCACATGCTTTTCTTTTTAGTCATGCATAAACAATATTATTTTTTACTTTTTAGTACGAATTGTTTAATAAAAGTATTTCTTTAAAGAGTTTTTAAATTATTTGTTTTACATTCTGTTTTAGATTAATTTCTTTGGTTCACAATGGTTGGTCGTGTCCTTAAATGTTGCAACATAAATTTAACTCATTTGCCGACATCTTACAATGATGAAATTTTGCACAGCAACTTAAGTCGGGTGAAAATACAATATTTCACTGTTACTTTCATATATTTCTATATATTTGAATATTTTAAAAGCAAATTTCATTTTTTTAATATAGACTTCTTTATCCTAAAATTAATGCAATTATGCCAGGTTTGACTGGTTGCAGAACACTTTAGAATTTGAGTCACAAAACATTAGCCTGAGAAAAAGTATCAGAACACCGAAATAACTAAAGAAATAACAATAAAAGCTTTCTAAAGACATACTTTTCTTAAACCATTCGTACTAAAAAGTGAAAACTAATTTTGTTTATACATGGAAGATAAGCATAGGGCGCGCCAATTGAAGAATTCTAAAGTCACTGGATATGAGACCGCGAACATGCTTTACTTTTTAGTCATACATAAACAACATTATTTTTTTACATTTTAGTACGAATTGTTTAAGAAAAGTGTGTTTTTAAAAGTTTTTTTAAATACTTTTTATCAAGTTCAACACAATACCAAATATAACAAGCTCAAACCAAGTGACTGAAAACCTTGTTACAAGATGGCATGTAATCTGGGTAGGGCTTTGAACTGTCATTTGAAAGATATCGGCGAGACGAGTTCAAACCCGTATGGATCATCCAGATTGGATGAGTGGGACTCGAGATATTGTGGTTATCCACTTCAGGTAGTAATTTCCAACTTAGAAACTACTAGGGCTGCAATACTGTTTCTTGAGATGTAATTGAAAATGTCTGGGCGAGACGAGTTTTAATGAGTTAATATAAGTAATTGGTGGATAGAACGATCTACTATATATATTGTTTATCTTTCGATATTTCGTTGTAAGTCTCGGATTTAAGTCACAATTTGCGTAATTTCCTGTTTACGGGGGATCGTAGCGTATAGAAATGCATTCGTCATTAAATGGTCGGCAATATAAAAGCACTATTTGTACACATATTAACACACTTGGATTTACTTACGTTCTTTTTCCTGAAGAAACACTGAAGAATCCCTAAATACTTAACTACTAAAAGAGGCTGGGTGAACATGCTGCTTTAAAAGACTGAAAATGAGAAAGGACATTTTTACTATTTTATTACAAAATGAACTACGTTCATAGGAATTAACTTATCCATTTGTCGACCAGGAATTTAGAGTGTATCGAGCAATATGTTTCGAGTTTAAACTTTGCAATCAAGCCCTGTCTTTCACATACCTTTTCAGATAAGCATTTGAAAAGTCTCTATCTTCATGTTTTCAAGTAGAGAAGAAATGTTCCTTAATACTGTCAGTAACTCTCACATATTCTTCTCCTTATTCTAGCCTTTCGATTGATCGCAAATATACTAAAGTTCGTGATGGTAGAATAGTTCATTGATAATACAAGACTGTTCTGATTTTCGAAGTAGGAATCCACTAAGTAAAATAATACTAAGTTCACTTTTAACACACACGAGTTAATGGTAAACTAAACTGTTCGTTATGATGTAGCCGGGTTGATGGTAAAACCAAGACTGGCTTCATGATACTAAATTTTCTCTGGTTTTATTGAATTTTGTTTTTCGTGTCTTGCTCAGAATGGGCTCTATACTTCTAATGGGAGATAGTAAAATTCTTACTTTTGTTATGCTGTAAATCTAAAAGTCCTTGAGTTCCAACGTATGGCAATAAGTGTTATTTTGAAAACAAGGAGAGGAGTGTTTGGGAACCGGATTTGAATAAGGTCTTAGGTCAAATAGGAATGAGAAGGGACGTGAATTATTTTATTTGTGTCCTTCTGGTAGACACGTTTCCTGGATGTTACACATATTTCTAATGCTTATTTTGACCATAACATATATCTAAAGGTATGTCTCTGAGAAGTTTCACATTAATTAAAAATTATAAACATTGGTAGTTACTTGTTGGAAATACTTTTGTGCCTATCAAAGAAGAGGAAGAAGTCTTTGATTTTTCATCTAATGTGTTGTTGTTACCTCCAGGTGAGAAGGAATCTTGTTTGTCTTATTTACGGTGGAAACTGTCATTGATTTTAACCTTGTAGGAAGCACGTCTCAAAAATAGTTCTTCATTATTTTATTTTATTTTCATTGTCTTTCCCTGTTTGTTGGGAGTCCTTTGGATTATGAATTCTCGTGGTTGTATTGAAGTAGTTCTGATGTAATATTCTTAAAGACAATATGTTTTCCTTTTTACAAATGGCGTTACTTGTTTCTACATAGAGTTAAATGTTCGTTTTATATACTTCGATTGCAGGGCTGATTTCTTACCTTTAACTTTTGAATGCATGGTATGGGTCAAATTGACCCACAAGTTTGTTCAAAGGCGTATTTTGAGTTTAATATCTGTTGCAGAACACTGACTCTCACTGACATCTCTTATAGTTATATTCTTCACATGTTATGAGGGTTTTTATTTTAAACTGAAATTTAGTTTTTTTTTCTTTGGCGTTTATTGTTTGTCACTACGTGAATGCATGGCATGGGTCAATATGACCCATATATTTTTGTGTAAGTATTTTAATAAAGAGTGCAGTTATGAGTAGTGCACGAGTAGTGATTCTGATTATTATTATTATTATTACGCGGAATGGAAGCATTCTCCATTCGTGAAGTGTCGAAAGCAAATGTCCATCTTCGTGTTTGTCGTTTGACAGTGTAGGTACGCACAAGTTTGTCTAATGTATCTACACCACTCTTTGTTTTGTTGTAAAAAGTAATTATCTCCGGTTTTGTTTTAGAGCTCTCATCCACTGTCGCGTGATCGTGAAGTGTGCTCAATGGAAGCACGACTATATTTTAACCGAACTACTACTACTACCAATTTTACTGGAACTCTTTTGTTTTATTTGGCAACATTACACTCCCTGGCAACGTTGCCACCACGATGGTGCTCAGACTTTCGATTTTAGTGTTTTTCATTGTTTTACTTTCCCATATTGTTGTGGGACCTCGCAGGATTGATTTTACGACGTTCAACTGTTTTGTAGTATGTTTATGTGCTGCTTGTACTATTCTGTGCGCTGGATTTTACAAAACGAAACTTACAAAGCACAAAATATGCAGTCATTTGTTTATGTTTATGTCTGAAGTTATTTAGTGTTTCTTAGTCTGCCGTTCATCCAACTTTCGTCATGTCTAAAGTGCTTTCCGAGGAAGAGATATCAGATTTTCTTCTTGGCGAAGACAGAGATGAGGACATCCGTGATGAAGTTGCTTTTTCTTGCAGTGATGCCGGCACTGATTCCTTTTCGTCTTCTTCTGATGTCTTCGGATGAGCGCAGTTCTGATAATGTGCAAACCGGAAATCAAAATACACAATCACGAAATACAGTACAAGGCTGCGTGCAGGTGCAACATAACCGTATGTCAAAGGCTGGAATAATGTGGAACGCTGTACCCCCTCGTTTATCTCAAACACCCGTAAGGAACATAGTTAGGTTTACAGTTGGTCCTTCACGTCGCTGTGCTTCAGCAACGACAGCAGAGAATTGTTTTGAATTATTTCTTAGTGGCGAAATTTTAGAAGAAATTCTCCAGTGCACAAACAAAGAAGCCGAGCGTTACGCTCACGAGCGTAATACACATTGGAAAGTAGTGTCTCTAATGGAACTGAAAACCTTTATAGGATTGTTGTTACTTGCATGAGTGGAGAAAAGTTGGGACGTTCCAATACGAGAATTATTCGGATCATGTGATTCGAATCCTGATTATCGTGCTTCCATGTCTATAAACCGGTTTGAGGAGATAAGGAGATTTATCCTCATGGATGACAAAAGAACAAGGAAGGAGAGACTGAAAACCGATAAGCTTGCAGCAATACGTTATGTTTGGGAGAAATTTCTTGAAAATTGTAAGTCTTGCTATATCCCGAGTGAATATATGACTGTCGATGAACAACTAATTTCCTTCCGTGGTAAGTGTGGTGTTACGCAGTATATGCCTCAAAAACCTGGTAAATATGAAATCAAAGTTTTTGGTTGTGTGACGCCCAAAATGCCTATGCGTTCAATGGACAAATTTATGTGGGAAAACAACCTGGTCAACCAAAAGCAACCGATCTTTCCAGGAATGTTGTTCTCAACTTAGTTTTTCCTATAAATGGATCCGGTCGGAATATAACAGGGGACAATTTTTTTCCCTCTATTCCACTTGCGCAGGATCTATTGCAGCGCAACCTAACTTACGTAGGGACAGTGAGAAAAAATAAAAGAGAAATTCCTGAAATAATGAAACCTAACAAGAATCGCAAGGTATTTTCGAGTGAATTTGGCTTCAGTGGCAATATGACACTTGTGAGTTATGTTCCGAAGAAAAATAGGAGTGTTGTGTTATTAAGTACACTTCACGATGACGCGACAGTGGATGAGAGCTCTAAAACAAAACCGGAAATAATTACTTTTTACAATAAAACAAAGAGTGGTGTAGATACATTAGACAAACTTCTGCGTACCTACAGTGTCAAACGACAAATACGAAGATGGACATTTGCTTTCTTTATGAGCATGATAGATGTAGCAACAGTGGACGCTTATGTAATTTTCTTGGCGAAAAATACCAATTTTCAAGATAAGGTAAAGCACAGGCGTCGCCTTTTCATAAAAGAATTGGCAAAGCAACTGATGTTTCCGAACATCATACCAAGAAGTGCGTGTAAAACTTTGAATAAAGACATACGCCAGGCAATGTATCTGTGTGGGGTGTTGAAAGAAACATCAAATACTCCAACGCAAACAGGACCCTCTAAACCAAAACGTTGCAAAGCGTGCCCTACAAAGAAAGACAAAATGTGTTCGACGGTCTGCATCCACTGCGGGGATAATGTGTGCTCTGAACATTACGTTGTAACATGCTTCGAATGCCAAAAAGAGAAAATGTAACCTTAACATTACATGTGTCTGTAAGTTACACTATCTAAATGTAACAATATGTATTAGTATGTAATTTTATGTGTAATTTTATGCGTATTGCTATGTGAAAATATAAAACCCTTTACGTTATTCCCTTGTTTTCTGTATAATCTTGTGTTTTCGGTAACAAAAAATCACATTTAACGTGTACGAAACAGCCGAAATATAGCTGGGTCAAAATGACCCAAGCCATGCATTCACGTCTGTTGAAACAGCCATGCATTCAAAGGTTAATTACATTTGAATATTTGAATTATATTTGTGATATACCTTTTTCTCTCAACACTCCAAATTCCTTCGACGAACTACTGACCGATGCATTAGGTCATAATCGGATAGTATAATTGCTAGAAGAAATACAAAACATGATTAAAATATTTACAAGAAATAACTGGAGAACAAAATAATTGTAAGCATTATATGTGCAATGTAATTCACAAAGTTTATTCTGGTCTGGCAGTGGGCTCTATACCTGAACATTCCATGGGAGCACGTATGCAGTTTAGAACGGTGAAGAAGCACTTCCATAATTGTATCGTAATTGGCATATAAAATGTAGACACTGGCACTAAATAAATGAAACACTTACATCTGGTAGATTATATAGAAAAACAAAACATAACGATATGGAGGAAAATATTTTATGCAAATATATGCGATTAAAGGAGGGAACTGTAGCACTAATCAAAAACTGGGGTGTCTGCACTAGCGGAGGGGGGGGGGGCACTGAAGTGAGGGATCACATGGGTGACAAACACTTGTAGTGGAAAACTGCTGCTGGAACTTCGGCGCTAATGGCGTCCATGATGAAGTACACTGGAATATGATGGCACTTTGGTTGGTGTCCTTGGAGGTTTGATCACTGGATCTGAAGGGCTTCTCTATGTATCACTGTGGGTGGTGTCCATAGGGAAACAAACAAACTGGTATCATGTCCATGTTACCAAGACGGCGTCCATGATGAAGTAAAACACAGCATGCTTGTAAAAGTTCACTGCTTTATAACACTCTGATGTAAGGTATTTCCTATATGTGGGGCTTGTAAAAAATGCTCTCACTCTAGGTCGACTTGTATACTTAGATATACATATCATAAAATTATAAGGATTTTAACTGTGAATAGCTAGGAATATTCATTGTAGTATCCGAATTACTTAAAGGTAAAGGGTCTAATGGTTAATCGATCTCTGTGAGATTGGCCTCGATAATAGTAGGCTCATGACACGTGGTTTGTGGTAAGTTGGGTGGCCTAACTAACCTAGCGGGGGTATGAGTGAAAATGACCGTACTTGCGGGTGCCTTTGTATGCGGTAGCCCAATACGTCTGTGGCGCCAAGGCCCAAAAAGGAAAAGTGTTAGGATGAAGAGATTAAAAGCAAAGGTGAGGACGGCAATCTGATTTGGAGCCATCATCTTTGCTAGAAAAAAATGAATGGGAAACCAATAAGAACGTGAGTTCAAACTATCCATCTCTATCTATCTACATCTACTGATGGAAATATAAGCTTCGTCAACCTTTGCAAGATGTTAAAGGTTGAAACTCTTTAACAATGTTCCTGCTTCCTATGGAACTAACAGAATAAAATCTATTAAAGTACTTCAGAATCAAGAAGAGTGCGTGCTAGAGCATCTGGAGAAGCGAAAATATATAAATTTAACGAGTTTCGATGTGAATATGAATGAAGAGAAAAAAATGTCAAAATCATTAATTGAATGTTCTGGTTTCTGTGAATCCTCAATCAACTCGGGGTAGCAACGCTGTTCAATCAGGGGGCTCTCCCTGGAGGAACAGGTTTTGTACCACCCTCGGGCAGAGGGGGGATTCTTGTTGTTGCAATAGGTAGGCTGTAGCCTATTGTAACTAAAATGTCGTTTGTATACTAAGACGCGTGTCAGTTGTACGTTTTCTTCGGATGCTCTGCTTGCTGGAAAATGTTGACAGTAGAGTTTTGAAGTAGCTAGCTGATATGAGAAAAGAATATAACGCTTGTAGGTGAATGACACTACAAGAGATTTCGTTCAGTACTAATTTAACTCGTGAAGTACTTCCAAGTTTCGTGCGTGCTGTTGTCCATAAAATAACAAAAATACATATTTACATTCTTCTCGTGAAAATATACACAGTGGCGGACCGGTAGAATACACTGGGCGCTAATACATTTTGTAGGAACGGACGATAAACACAATACAGTGTGGATAATGCTGTTCATACCTTTTCGTGGCGGGAGTGTGATTGCAAGAAAATCAGTGTATTAGAGTGACGACCCGTGGTTTCACTTAACGGCGTTTATGGTAAACGTTTTGCATCCAAGTCTGTCATAAGTTTTCAATGTGTTTTACGTGATCAATATCAGTGTTGTCCAGTGTTGTAGCAGTGGTGGGTGTGTGGGGGTTCGGGGTCGAACCGGGGTCATCCGCGGGGGTTTCTTCCATGGGTGTGAAGAGTGGTTTTATCTGGGATATATTCACTGTATCATCTTTTCTGCGTTTCGTTACGCTGTCATAACGGATTAAATAAGGATTGGGATTAATCTTTTTGATGATTGTGGCAGGTATTGAATATATAGAGAAGAATTTTGACACTCATGGCTGGGGTGTACAGTCCAGTAAAAGGACCCTCTGTCCAGGGTAATATTCTCTTTGGCCGGAATGGTTTTGGAAATTTCGCCTCTGGATTTAAAATTATGACACAAATTGTCATATGCCTGTGCCCTCGGTATGTCCATAGTTTCTAAGCGCTGTTGATTGGACATCTTGTCAGTGTGTGTACCCAGTTTTAAAGCAAGGGGTAACCGGGGAACATACC
This sequence comes from Lepisma saccharinum, assembly GCA_022664845.1. Taxonomy (NCBI): domain Eukaryota; kingdom Metazoa; phylum Arthropoda; class Insecta; order Zygentoma; family Lepismatidae; genus Lepisma; species Lepisma saccharinum. Next base: position 30,486 of record JAGDQP010005445.1, on the reverse strand, counting down.
CGTATAAAAGTCAAAAGTGTGGAAATCCATTAGAATGGGAAAGTAAGTTGTACGAGAATATAACTGAAGGTAAGTGTAAACACCATTCTTGTTTCTTATCCATTATAGAGAGTCAAAAGACGGATCAAAGTCCGGTTATATCTTTCAATAGGGCCCATAGTCTTGTGAGCAAGTACATCTGCATATTTAATTTGTATTTTCAATTTTGCACAAAGCTATTTCATTATACTAGAAGTATTGGTGGATCCGCGGTCAAAATAGACCGTGATTAGTAGTTCAAATTTGACAAAAACGTGCTTTACTAAAGCATCTGCAACGGATTTGCATCATTAGTTTTCAAGGAGACGCTTACTGCAAATCTTGTAGCTAAATCTATGGTGTTTAAAATAAATTTATATGAACGGCTAGGCGGTTGAATTGGACCCAGGACGTCTGAAAATATATAGCTGAAGGGGGATCCTTGAATGGTGTGTATTTGGAGGTTCCAATTTTTTTCCTGCCTGTGGTTTCATAACTTGACATAGATAGCAAGCACTCTCTACAGATTTTGAAAACTATAGCCTTCATATTAAAGAAAAATACACGTTGTAGTAACAAATTAAGCGTTTTGGTGGCAGACGCATAGACCGCACCGAATGCTGATTGGTGGGCTTCTGTAACTACTATATTTTGAAGCACAAACGGGATACAAAGACGATATCTAGTCATACTATGGAGTCTGTAAAGGCGGTATAATTTTCCATTTCGAATTACATATTGAGATGGAACACGCCTGAGCATGGGGTCGTTTGCCAGTGGTGTTGAAGGGTGTTTTAGTACTTGGATAATTTTGGAAAAGTAAGGATCTTTACGTTGTAATTTTGCAATGTCAATTTGGTCTTCATTTTGAAGAAGACAGCCAATGAATGGAAATTCGAACGAATCCAGTACTGGAGTTTGTACCTGATCTGGAGGAAGGGGTTTCTACTGAGCGCGTCGGCCAGGGAATTCTGTCCCGATGGTACGTGTGTAATATCAAAATCATAATTTTCAAAGAAAATTGACGAACGAGCGAGTTTCCCGTTGAGATTATTCGTAGTCTTAATGTGACAGGTGGCCCTGTTGTCTGAATAAACGTGAAAAAATTCCATAAAGGAACGAATTGAAGGATAATCACGGCATTTCCAGAGAAGAGATGTCATATATTGTTTCCGCATCTGTAACAGCGCGTAAGCAATAAGCTACTGGGTGTAAGAGATTATCGTGTCCGATCTGCAGGAGGCCAAATCAGGATTGACCTGCATCTACCCATACATGGGATGTTTTGTGTACCGAAAAGTTATAAAACAGGGGCTGTGGTGACTAATTGTTTGATGGCTTGAAATGCGGTTTCTGCCTGTTCTGTCCACTTAAAAGTTTCAGATTTACGCAATAATCTGTTGAGCGGTTTGGCAAGTATTCCAAAATTGGGCAAGTTTCGTGTTAGGAAATTGGCTATTCCCAAAAATTGCTTCATCTGGCGTTTTATTTTTGGGCGGAAAACTAAACAATGGAGGAGATTAATCTACGGGACATTTCTACTGTGTCGGCAGATACCACTGAACCAAGGACCTCCAAACAAGAAAACAAAAACTGGGACTTGGATGGTTTAAGGCGGATGTTGGCTCTCTTAAACGTTCGAATAATTCGCGAAGAACTATCACTCTCAGCATATGTCCGTGTATGTACTATCAGATCATCTGTGTAGACCGACAAATATTGAGTTGGCATTCCATCTGTAATGAGATGAATACGGGCGGATAGCACACTGGGTGAGCTACGAAGGCCCATCGGACTGACGAGGTATTTCCACGTTCCGAGGGAGCCTACAGAGAATGCTGTGAGGTCTTGAGACTCTGCAGCAGGGGGTAACTGATAGAATGCCGCCGAAATGTCAGAATGGGTCAAGTAATTATTTCCAGACATATCGGAGATAACTTCGTCAATGTTTGTGTAGCTATATGCAATGTTATGAAGTTTATTGTTCAAAAGGCGTAAGTCACTCAAAACACGTAATGAGGATTTTGGTTTCTTAACCAGAAATACAGGGTGATTGTAATTTGAGGAACCCATTCGTTTTACAATTTTCTGACTTTCCATTGACTTTAATTGAGCGTGCATGGCTTCTCTAAGGTGGAGGGAGACGGGAAATGGGCGAGCACACACTGGGTTCAAATCTGTGGTGACTATTTTATGCTAAAATAAATGGGTAATGCCCGTACATTTTTTTGTCCATGCGAAAGTGTCACTATATTCGTAAACTAAATCTAAAATTTGTGTTTCTGTTAAATCAGGATTAATTTGAATTTGGGATGTATCAAAATATTGCTTATATGTAGTGATACGCTTTTTAATATCGCGTCGTTGCTGGAGATTCACCTGTGACATCTATTTTGGGCGAGTAAATTGTATCTGAGTGTTTCTCGTGGTTCTGCTAATTGGTCAGGAGAAGTAACGGCTTCTACTATTTCACAAGAAAAGGGCTGCTCGATTTTCGTAAACCTGGGGATCCTAACGCGTTTGTGGCTGTTATTACGAAGAATAACATGAGTCTGGTCATGAGTAAAGATAACAGTCGGTACCTGAACATGTTTCGTTAACACTACTTCCTGATTTGGTTCAAATAAAAGAACTGTCCTCTACAAAATTTGATGAGGGAAATGGGCACATAGGAATTCCTATGTGGATTGATTATTATACGTTTCGTAGTAATAAAGGAAGTTCGTTCCGGTGTATTAAGACGATATATCTCTGTTGATGACACCTGATTCGTGACGGTCGGTGACCGGGATTGATGAATATGACCATACCTATTTGTGGCAAGCAAGTTGAGAGTTTCCGCAGACGGTGAAAGTTGAAATACATAGCGATTAAAGAAATCGGTCCCTAAGAGAATGAATGGGTGATCTTTTCACTTGATAACCCTAAAGTCAACGAGAGCCTATAAATATCCAGTGTAAACTTCTTTGCATGTCAAATGTTCACCATTAAAACCTTGAAAAATACAGGAGTGTTTTATACGCTTTGCATTGTTGGGTACATCGATTAAGGAACACTATGAGCCACAGTCTAGAACAAGGGTTATTATTTATGTGTGCTTGGACGTTATATAACCGATCATGTTTGATCAATGGAACCTGTACATTCGATTTGCCCGCAAAACGGTTCCTAGCAATTGCTGGCCGCTTGAGTTTAAATTTGTGTATTCTATTTGACGCATCGTAATGGGTTCTCTATACTCTCTGGCAAAATGATTTGGTTTATTGAAACGCCAGTAAATGAGTTGATTGTTCCGGGATCGGGCTCCTGATTTCTGTAATTCTTATCATTTGAAAATTTCCACAGGAGGGAAGGTGGTTGTCTTACCTCTTATTTTTTCGTAATATTCTCTCCGAATCCTGGAGAAAATCCCCCGAAAATACAAGAGGTAGGACCTTAGTTATTTTAACATAACAATTTCCCACAATGCTTAGAAGTTATAAACAAAAACATTATCAACTTCAGAATTAACGTTTAGTTAAAATTTCGACTAAATCATAATTTGTGACATGAACTCAGTAACAATGTTTGGACCCTAAGCCGTGTTGTAATTGGTCTGAATTACCTCATTAAAAAATCACTTGCATTCCAAAGAATGGAGGTGTGTTCTTTTGATTGGTCGGAAATACCTCATTAAAAATTAACTTTCTATGTAATCAGTACAGAGGCTTCTTGTAATTGGTCGCAGCCAGCTAATTAAAAAATATATATTTTCCTTGCAAATTAAAGATGTTCAGGGCCACATTATTAACATTCAGTTGTCAGGATTAGAAGTTTAAAATATTGTTTCCGAAAATTATGCAATGTTTTACATGGGGTACGGACAGTTTGCCACAGGACAAGTTGCCACCAAAATTCGACAAAGCGGACAATTTCCCAGCACTTTTCGCAAAGGACAATTTGCCACCACTATAATATGGGTTTAAGCACAAAGAACTGTGAAAATTATTAATTGAGTGCATGCTCTCTCCGAATGTTTTTGAATAAGGAATTGTTTTGCCTACAGAAAGCATGAATACATATTGTTCTGTAATACATTTGTAAATGTTTTCTAATGTGTTATTGTGGTTTTATAGGACATTTTGATAAATTTAAGTAATCAAAATCCGGACCCTGGTTATAAAACTCAATGATCAGAAATATAAATTGTTTTTAATAATTAATTACTGTTTGAGGTAGGCCTACTTGTCTGTTCAGAAATTAAGACATCCAAAAATTGTAATATTTTTTTACTTTCACCAGTTTAAAAAAATCAAACAGTGACGGACTTACTGACAGTAATGGAAGTGATTCCCATTAACAAACTCAATTTACAACATTTATTTCCCTCACTTGGGGGAATGAGGGGATGCTGCTTATCTTTCGGAATGTTGTGGAGTGGTAATTTTGGCACCAAAAATGGAAGCAAATTAAAATGTTGGCACAATTGAAATTGAAGGACAGACATAAATAAAAATATAGTTTGAATGTAACAGTAATTTAAGTTCGTATGTAATAATCTAAAAACTGTTCCTCGCTAAGAATCAAACTCGTGGTTAATTTACAAAAAGAAAAAAAGTAAAATATAATATTGACAGCTTCATCAGCGTAAATGTCATTTCGAGATTTAATAATCAAATTGTTTTCTTACTTTGTGAGAAGTTAGTTGCACAGAAGTACTAAATAATGACGTCTCTGTACTGTTTACAAAGAAAGTTAATTTTTAATGAGGTACTTCCGACCAATCAGGTACCTACAATTTTCCTTTTATTGGCGTATACATAACGTTTGTTCCGTTTATTACTGGAAAGAAACATGATTTTATCTTTATTCTTACTCTATTTTATACTAAACATTAGACTTGTCATCATAAAGCTAGTTGGGGGAGGAGAGGAAATCGGACAACTGGGAAGATCTTGGAGAATACCACACGTGTCACATTCCGCCGGAGGCCATGATCGGCCAATTGGGAAAGAATTCAGGTAGTCGGACAATTGGGAATCGGACAACTGGGAATAAATCCAGATGCCGTGTGATTTTCTGGGCTTTTCTTTAAGTAAGCCAAGGCTGCTGCTGTTGTTGCTTTGTTCATAGCCGTTTTAGGTCTACCCGTCCGGGACCTGTCTTCAACAGTTCCTGTATCCCTGATGCATTTGGATAGGAGGATAGCAACTTTGTTGGATGAGATATTATTTCTTTCAGGATGGCGATGGTTGAAATCATCTGCGATGGATTAACCGACATCAGAACAATCTCTATTCGTTTAGCTTTCGTGAGGGTCATCTTTAATCAGTGAACCTGAACGAACAATAACGAAAAAAAAACATTACATATCTCACAAACCGTTGAGTAAAATGATAGTGCTAGTTGATATGTTACACACATCCCTTCCTGTTTTAAATTTTAAGTTGAATCCAAGATGGCGGACTTCAAGATGGGCTCCGGCAACGCGTTTTGGTCCGTGCTTTTTTCTACTTCGCCTATAACGTGTTCAGGTACATTTCATTCCTGTCTTGTATGTTTTATTTTATTCGACTGTCCTATCAAGACTTATGTCTCCACCTTGTACAGTATTTTGAATAATTATTACGAGGCTAACACAAAGTTGTGGCAGCTAATATTTTAGCTGTTAAAGTAAGCATGCTATGTCCTATCATGTGGCATATTCATCATCTCGATATCGACTAAACAGTTCACCAACCTCTCTTGTAAGTATTGTTCTAGTGAATATTGTAATTTTATCTTATAAAAGGGAACATTTAAGTGCAAGGGTAGGGTGAAAAGTTCCGGAGTGAAAGTATCTATTATTCTCAAAATTTTGATGCTGTTTGCTATTTCATTCTTCATACGTTATGTTGAAAGATACAAGACCAAGTCAATCGAGATGATAATAGACCAAGTCAATCATTTAGGTCTATTTATCATTGTTAAATAGGCTATTTGTCAATTCCTCAAAATATCCATTTACACAGTAACTGACTACATTGTATTATTATTATTTATGTATTTATTCCTTCTAAATCTACACCCTGATACAAATTATATAATACAAAACACATAGTAAAAATTTAACATAAAAGCTAGACATGTAACACTTTTACACAATTCTTTAAATTTCATCATTTATCCTTCCCCTCCAGTTCCTTCCAACGCTCCTCCCTAACCGTAGTGATATACCTCGCATGTTATGGTATTGGAAAATGCCATCTTACTGCTTCTTCAAATAGGCTTCGCCCTCGATTGCACATTGTCACACAAATCCGAAATTCTGTCTTCCTCACCACATAGTTGACGTAATGGTTTCCCTTCTTCATTATGTCTTCGTATTTATTTCCATCCACATACCTAATCTAATACATGCAATTGCCCCCCCCCTTTCCTTTTGCCCACAAACCGAGATATATTTAGCCCTTCCCCATTCTTCTTCCATCTGTCCATGAAATTTCAGGGACACCTTCGCATTGCATTCTGTATTATCTCCTGCATATCCATATCCGCCAGTCGCTCTTTCACTTCTAGCATTTTACCATTATCTATCCTTCTTTCCTCCCATATCCAGCCGATTCCTATCTTATCCTTTAGGACCGTTACTTTTTGTTATGGACGATCTTGCTGAGTTGTTCGAACACTATAATCCCGAGTTACTTCTATTCGCTGATGATTTTAAACTGTTCCGTGAATTAACAACATTAATGATGTGACTGGGTTTTAACTTGATATTAACACATTTATTTCTTGGTGTGAACAATGAGATTTAAAAATAAATCCGACAAAATATATGTCTCTCACGATCTCGCTAAAGAAAGATGTATTTCACAGCAATGTTATTGGAGACACTGTTATTAAGCAAACTAGTAGTCATTTTGACCTTTGAGTTATCATAGGTGTAGATTCGAAAGTAAGCTTCGAAGAACGTGTTGTTGCCACAACCAAAAACGCTATGCGTCTCCTTGTGTTACTTTACAGATACGTCGAGATCAGATATCTTCAGGCTTTACCTCTATACTACAAAATTTGTTTTGCCTTGCAGTGGAGGTTTTTGGCAATATCATGCCACATTAGTTCTGCTGTCAGTGATACTGGAATATAAGGCTATAAAGTTCATTTTCCCACACTTTAGGGAGACTAGCTCAGAAAAATGCAACGTAATTTCCACCCCGTGACTATAATTTTTTTAAATAACTATCGTCTAGCTAAGCTTAAACTTAAAGAAAAATAATATTTAGTGACGGCCCAAAGTACTATTTGTGTAAACTTTAGACCTAAAATGGCGGCCATGTTTAAACCAGTTTTTTAAGGCTTAACCACTAGAGCTTTGAGGCTGTGGTTGGTATGAGGTAATGTAGGGAGTAGGGGAGGTTATTCGGGAATGTTCGTAGATGCCGAAGTTCATGCTTGATTGATATTTTAATGGAAATGTAATAATTTGATTAATTATTGAATAAACCGAAGATTTCTGATATTTACCGCCATGTTGTTGCTCGGTGTACGTGGCCGCGAAACGCGGTATGAAACCGCCGTCGTCGCTTGCCGCTTGTCCGCGCCATTACCCGGGAAACCCGATGTGTAGCGCCGTGTATCAGACAATAATTTTTATTAAGAAATACTCTGACATTCATCATTTAAGTTAAACACAGCTATGTTTATGCATACTGGAACTTACGAATCCTTGGACAACTGAAAACATAGTTAGTATCTCGCTGCTTCTCTGAGACTGATACTGGTTACAAAAGAAGATTCTCTGTGGATTATTTGCTATAGTGACATTAGTATCAACCAATGGAAATGCTTCTTTAACTGAAGGTTGAGACTTTACAATTGGCTAAAACTTTTGCGGCACATTTTCTGTAGTGAATAGAATTTTCTGTCTTGTACCTAGGTGTTTCGGGAATTTCTGGAAATTTTTCTGTTTTGAAGCTGCATATGAATCACAGACACCGCCAAAGGAACGTAGTTTATAACGTCTGTGTTAAATTCTTTTTTGACCGACGTGCAATAAATAGCGGCGACAGAAAAGAACTGTACGATTTTTCGTTTCAAGCGACATCCTGACAATCTTTTTCTCATTGTAATCACCCATTTGAGAAGGACTTCTAATTGATTAGTGTTATAAACCAAAAGAGTCGTTATGACAACACATGAGAAATAGATTTATAGGTTGTATTGTCGCAATAGGTACCAATTAGGATATTTCCGAATTCTGGCTGCTAATCGGACAATTGGACCACGCGGAGGTTTTTGTTATATGTATTTGTTCTGCTCATGAGGAGGGGAATTGTTGGTTATTTCTTTTGCATTCAAGTTTAACAACGGCAAGTTGTAATATATGATTTCTGACTTATAGATGAAGGCTTTTCGCAAAAGGAAATAAGCTAGCCGCACTAGAAGGATAAAGACTACCTCTTTAGAAAATTTTGAGTACTGACCAAGGTCTGATTGCTTTATTACCAGCAATTGCTTGCGACAGGGACGGCTGAAAGAGAAGAAAATATGGAAACACAGGAATAAATCTTTTTAAAAATTCAAAATCCACATTTTTGAGTCTATACTGTACATTATGAGTAGCGGCTTATTTGATTTTTACTACCCTGTGATAAAAATATGTTTTACAACTGTAACTATGACTTCCTTTTTTGTTTTCTACTAGTCATGAATTGAAAAGAAGAAATCTTAAGTATTTATGATCGCTAGGAGACATGCTGTGGTTTGCAGAAAAGTTATTAAAAGAAAAAGAGATTAGCGTCTTTTGTGGGAGACCTTTTTGAATCTTGTTTCGCTGAGCGACGCCAACGAAATCTCTGGAAGAATTTACAATTATATAAATACTTTGAACGGCTTTTTAATTGATTTTGACTTCGAGAAGTGATTGATCGACTTTGCTTTGAATTTTGTTTTGGAGTATATCTGCAACTTGAACGTCGTCTTACAAGATTACCGACATCAGTGTAAGAGTAAGTAGATTATTTAACTATCTTATATTTTAGTAGAAAGTGTCATCTTGAAGAAAATTTTGTATACGATCTTTTAACTATGACCTGTGCATCATATTTTAGTTAATATAAATCAGAAATATTTATATCGCAGTCGGGATTCGAATCTGGGATTTTTCTTTCATTTCAATTTTTAAAGTTTTACGAATAATTTCGTATGTTTATCGGAATGGTCGCCTGCAGGATCTAAACCTAGCACAGTTGAGTCAATTGACCTTTGCATTTTGATTGTGACCTATAGAACTCAAGTCTGAATAAGCTAGAGAGTGGGAGAAGATATTTGAAGGAACTTGAGTAATTCCATGATAATTTAGATTATGTTTTGCCAAATTCTTTACTAAATTTTCATGTCAGCGCCGTGAGTGTTGGCCAGCAACGGAACTCTGAAGTTGCCTGCCGACTGGGGGAATGCATGCTAAATTATTTCAATAATATGCTGATGATGAATGTTCTACAGGTAGGCCGGTTTTGATCTGAAGGTGTAGGTGAACCAATTGTTAATTAGCAGTGGCTTGTATTACTTGAAAATATTGTCCTAAGATTGGAACACGAAGATTATCATGGATACTTTTGTTGTTTGCGGTGTTTCGAAAATTATATATATATACAGTATATATATACAGTATATATATGTATATATATATATATATATATATATATATATATATATATATATATATGTATATATGTGTGTGTGTGTGTGAATGGGAAAGAACGTATATTTTGAGTTACCTTGCGAAGCCGACCAGAAATATCAATCAGATTTTGATATTCAATTTGATTGTAATAGTTAGTTAGTTGAAACCGTTCTGAAAGTGAAAATGTTGTCGAAATATTCAGAGAACAGTTTAATTGCTATCATATTTATTGATACCAGTTTGTGAATTATATCATAATGTTGGATCCGAACTCAAAGCCTTGTAAAAATTTCTGAAACCCAACCCACTTGTGCTCCTCAGTAATTATACACAGAAGTCGTTTGAATTAAATGTAGTTGGAGCGGGCTCCGTATATTTTCACTTTTGCCATGAAATGATGTGTGGTGGATTTTGGCTTTTTGAAATTTCATTGGACCGGAACTAAGAAGATTTGAGTTGGAGTACTATGAAAGATTAATACATAACATCAATACATGTGAAAGACTCCATTTTGTAGTCCTGAAATTAAAAATTTTGGCAGAGGTCCCTGGAAGATAAGAATTTTTAGTTAGAAATGGTAATATTAAGAGACATGGCAAAGTATACTTGTTGTACACTTGATATTTACATTTTGCTAATTCATTCGAAATGCTTGCTTTTTTCAAGAGAATGAAATTATATTCAGGTGATCACTTTGATTTCTAAAGTATTTATGGGTTCCACTAGTATGAGACTGTGTTATGCACAAGAATTATCAATTTATGGTAGATCCCCCAAAACTTAAGCTACGCGCAGAATCTCCCTTATTTTATTGATCTCGTTAGTAGTATACAAGGTTTTAATTTTGAACACAATCTTCTTATGCTACCTCGAAATTAGACCCATATGTAGATACTAAGACTATAATTTTATTTTTCATATTATTATTATTGATCGAATCGTTGGAGGTCACCAGTTAAAACGATTAGTTGTGAAATTAGGTCTCCTAATTACCTTTGGATTTTAAATCTAGTTTTATCCACATCCACATTGCATTAGTCTATGCAATCGCTGTTTATTATTTTCTTGAATAGAAATGAAACATAGCAGTGTAGGAAGGAAGTTGGTTAGCATGCATCATTATGTTTCGGTCTATTTCGTAAATAATATGTGGTTTGTGAATATTGTGCAAGATCTCTAAACTAGCATCGTAGAGTTCACTTAAATATAAACCAGTAAGAAGTTGAATTATAACTTGCTACCGAGTTATTTTTTATTTATGGTCTTTAGGCATTTCAGACTGAGGCCGAGATCAGGTAGGTCCTTAAAAAGTTGAATTATAACTTACTACCGAAATGTTGTTCATTTATGGCCTTTAGGCACCTTGGACTCACAAGTAAAGTACCCGAAGTGAAGACTCGAGTTGCTCATCAAGTGATACCTTAAATTGAAGCTAGGGACGAGTGTAGTACACCTGTGAAATCCTAGCTGCAGAGCTCCAGAAATAAAAAGGTTATGGCGGGTCAAAGTTCAAAGAGAAAGCGAATTGTATTAAAACAAGTCACAACGAAAGGCAGAACAAAAGTCAGAAGGACATGGTTTTGAATTGAAATGCGATTCATGTGAAGGAAAGAGGCACGTACAAGGTACTACACATTGATACAATCAATATGTAAGTCGTCAATGAAGGCGTGTGATAAGCAGATACTTTGCTCACAATGAGCACACTTGACAAAAGAGATGTTCACACATGAGGTCTTGTAACACTCGTCACGTATATTAGAATCAAAACAATAATCCAATGGAGAAATCCAGGGCTCGGGCTCCTCATCCAAGTAGCCGCTTTTGTAAAACGCAAACATGATCATGTTGCGAAATCGTGAGGTGCTGAATTGGAAGAGAGTGAAGGACTGCATTCGTAAAATGTTATCCCGATGCCAGAGATTAATTTCCGAGGATGCGATAACTGTGTCAGTAATGAACCTGATAAATGATTTATATGGACGGAAGAAGTAAACATCAAGTGGTTGGATGAAACCAGTGCAACCACCAGGAATTAAACGTTTGAATAGTGTTATATGAGTAGGGCATAATTCATTTGATACGTTATCATCCTTATTTGCACTCCATGAATCCAGCAAAAGCAAGACTTTATCACGATCGGCAGGCAGGCTATTCCAGAATACAGAATAAAACTCTTTTATATCACTTTTGTTCATGTTTGCAGTCTTTCCTGGATGGGACACTATGTTATCGGGATCTTTTTGCTTATTTCCTGGAAATTGACCACTGGATTCGGATACAAGAACGTACATCGGACGCAGGCAGAGAGAGGGATATCATTCTACACATTACATTAATTGGGAGCAACTTACGACGTCTTACCATCGGGATAATCAGCAAAACATGGACATCACAAGCAGCTAAATTCGCTTTCTATTTGAACTTTGACCCGCCATAACCTGTTTATTACTGGAGCTCTGCGGCTAGGATTTCACAGGCGTACTATACTCGTCACTTTCCTTCAATTTAAGGTATCACTTGATGAGCAACTTGAGTCCTCACTTCGGGTACTTTACTTGTCAGAGCGAGAGGGGATAAGGCAATATAAAGTGGAATCATGACTTGTTAGCGAAATATTGTTTATTCATGGTCTTTAGAGAACTTTGGCTCAGGCCGTAGGGAGTATTAAAATGATCATAATATTTTGCATTGGTTATTAGTGGTGGAGTGAAGAACCAACATATTAGAGGTGGGAGAACACATATTAGTTGTGCATTGGAAAGCTCATACGGTACAAGCCAGCATCAAACCGAGGAGTCACAGCAGCACAGGCAAATATTCAGTTCTATTTGAATTGAAATTATATTTGTTTTGTTTGAAATTATTGCTGGAATATTAACTTTTAATTGTATCGTGGGTTTCTTGTACATTTGTTGTTTACCTATCAGGTTGAAATATTTTATTTTTAAAACTTAGGGTTTTTTGACTACGAATTACGCGGCCTGGTTTGAAATCCCGGGCAGGACATTGGGGACTATTTTGCAGTGTTTTCATGCCTGCCACTCTGATGTGCACTCAGCCTTCTATCCAATTAAATACTAGAGTGTTTTTCATATTCTTGGACACATTGGGAAGGTAAAGGCGGTTAAGCGGGAGACTGATTACCACCCCTCACTTTGTACCGTAGGTCAAGATAATTTGGAGCGCTACCTCCATATCCCCCATGCACCGTTCACGGCGCCTGCATATTGCACAAAAGATAGCTTTACATTTTATGTTCTTTTGTGAAATAAAATGAGAAACTCAAACAAACTATACCTGTTCCCAAACGTAAAAATATAAACAAGTGTAGAAGATGTGTTCCTTACATGTTTGAAAGTCTTTGTATGTACTTCCATTATTTTAAAACCAGTCATCTTTGTGTATATTTACATACTGCATCCGATTTAAGAGAACAATTTAATTGTTTTTTTATGGTCTGAAGGTAACTTTGACTTAGACCGAAACGATGATATTCAAGAATATTACTTGCCACTTATCACAAAGTTGGTCGGCATATATATAACAGAAATTTCATAAACTTTTTAGAACCTTGGAAGGTGTGGTGAACTTTTATTTCCTTCGCATTAGGCATGCGCATGGTTGAAAATAGACACAAGTTGCTTTTCATCTGTGATGCTCACGGAGGAACATATTGTTTCTGATGGAAATCGTCAGCTGAAGGTTGATTACGCATATATTATTTTGCATGAAAATCCCAAAATAGAAATATCCATGTCCTAGGCGACTCGCAAACTATGATTTGCTGCCTTATCAACCACCAGTCTAACATAAAAACCCAACTTACATAAACTTTATTTTGTATGGAAATTAAAAAATAGAAATATTTATGGTTCAGGCGGCTCATAAGCTTTGAATTGCTGTTGAGCGCCGAGCGATTAACACATTAATAAGGAACTAGAATAAAAGCAAGACACATATACAGGATTTAAGCAGATAATAATTATAATAATAATAATTCGCTATAATCACACCTAAACATCCACAAGCAATACTGCCCCAACACAAACACATGTGTCCAAGCGTCATCAGTTTGCTAGGACATTTGCTTGGAACGCCGAACGCCAGAGCGAATGCCAACCGAAAACGGTAACTTTTTGTACCGGGCGGAAATAACCCAAACGCCGGTGTTAGTTTAAACCGAGCAGGCCGCATTATAGCTAGCACGACATCTAACATTAGTTATTTTTTGTAACAGGCGCAAACTTTAACAATTTTGACCTCCATACCTATACCATATGTATGTGTGAAAGAGAGAGATCATATTTTTGAAAAACATTTTGGCCTCTCATATTTTTTGTGTATATGTATGAAATGGAAATATCAGAAAACAGAAAACTTTGTAAACTATATTGTTGAAAGAATCTTGACTGACATTATTTCCCTTAAAATATTTAACTTTAAATAATTGTGAAAATTTCTCGAAGTCCAGAGGGTGTGAGGGAATGAAATTTTTATCGCACCATAATTTAATATGTTATTGTACACACTTTGAAATGTATTTTAAACATTTTATAGAAAACTTTATTTTGAAATTTTTAGATTTTTTTAGTTTAAATTCTACTGAAAATTAGCAGTCCGAAAATGGCTTCTTACTGTTGGTGGATATAACTGTTACAAATCTGGTATAGATAGCAGCTTGGCTAAACTGTTATCAAAATAACAGTTCCGAGTAATACTTATTCATACCAGTTAAAATTCATATACAAAAGCTCATGTCATGCGATTAGCATTTTACACTCTTTCACAAAAGCCTTAGAGTGAAATTCTTTACTCTAGTAATAAACGATTGCTATAAGATTTTATTTTATTTATGGTAAATACACAATCATTATTTCTGAAAGATACTTTCTTCTCCAAACATACATACTTTTCCACTGAGGTTAGAAATAGTCAAAGCAGATAATCTTACAAAAAGTTTCCTATACTTAATTTCTCAATCAAAATTGGCAGTACTTAACATTTCGTTGAAATTGAATTATTTTTTCTCAGAAGTGAGATGATTAGACTTTTTGTGTAAAGTGTAAAAGAATTACTGTTTAAACCATCTCATATACGATTAAGGCTTCCTGCAAATAAAAAATAATATTTTTCTGGTTTTATTTTGAGGAAGTAGACTTTAAGCTGCCAGTTATTTTTAAGATGTTCAGTATACCTTCGTGCTGAGTCACACAGCTTACATCACTAGGAATTAGAGCTAGAAGCAATTAATGTATACTTAGTAAGGAGTACTGTTCCTAAAGATACTTGCAATGCAGTATTTGCAGAATATTCATAGAATGTTCATGGAATATTTAAATAATCATTTCTAATTCAAATAAATCCTTGCAAGAAAGTACAGTAAATAATATATTTTGAAGTTTTCCTCATAAATTAAAAGTACCATAGAATATGCTTCGTAGATTGAGAATATGTGTCAAAATGTATTTCAAGAATCCATTAATGAAAGATTTTAAATACATGGTTTTGTAGATTATTCTTCTTCAATATAGTTAGACCTACCTGCGCCAAACTTGGCACAAACATAATATATGCATTATCCGAGAGAATAGAAACTATTATTTTGTGGTAGCTAAACAGTGAAATTGTCAGCATATTTTATAAGAATTGTTGTCTTTGTGGGTAACATACTATGAAGCCTTTCCGATTGCTACTAGAGTTCAATCTTTAACTTGATCTGATTAAGCGAGGAAAGTTTCTAAATCATATTTTAAAGCTATAATAGAATATTTGTAGTTCTACGCATACAAAACCAAGTCATCTCAGATTTTAAGTTTTGCAGTAGACAAAATGACACTGTACAGCCTTAAGACATTAACAGATAGATTTTCAGTATATTTTAGATTGAATTAACAAGATTTGAACTTGTATCTGATTGGATGAGAGGCATATTCGACACGCTTTATAACTATGGGGTTTTGAGTTTGATTGAAAGTGTAAGCGAAATGTTCCTAAATGACTTAAAATTATATTGAAATTTGTAATTGAGAGAATTAATGCAATAGTTTTGTGAAATCTTATTCCCTACGATCTTTCAAAGTAATTGTATGACTGCATAGATTATAGGCGACACTGTCTTTTACTTTTTATCAAAACCAGTGTTTCTTTTAGACAAAATTTTTCGGATGGGTTTATATATAAATTTTAGTTATAGAGAACTTCTGCTGAGTATATTTTTCATATAGGCAATGACGGGTTAACGACATAACTGACTTATATTTTTTGCATGCACACTATATATTACTTGCTCAGAACTGAAATATTCAAGTTCTGTTTTCAGGAAGTTTCTCTTAGTCAGGATTTATTAATTGAAAATGTTAAATTTATTGAAATATGTATGGTGGTGGATTCCTTTTTTTTTCAAATCCCTGTTGATATCATTATTACTGTAGCTTTTGATTGGGAAATTTTATTTGAAGCAAATTGAAATTAGTAAAAATACATATCAACGTCGTCTCTAGGAATACATATAATAGTTTCATGGTTCTTCGAGGGTGGAAACATAAAAACTGTACACTTTTCTTTTTGCACGCATTTGGGAACCTATAAGGACAAAACTAACCATTTTTTCATTTAGCGCGTTCTAGCGACGCTTTGTTTAGCTGCTGATGTGGTGTTTTATATCTACCTCTGCTGTTGTCAACACTGATCGCAGCGGTTGTTAACGATTCCTTATGCCGATCGTCTCGGTCACTGTTGCTGGTAACAGTTCCACTTCCTTTCGCCGGTATCAGTAACGCAATGGTCTTTTGCCAGCGCGTTTGTTTTTTAGTTTAAATATAAATAATTTGTAAAGATTATCCGTATGGGAAATATTTAACAACTTTCACAAAAGCATTTTGTATATATAGTCTCTTATGATGATCAAGAGAAATACTACACTTTTTACCCTTGAAAGAATAAGATTTTCACTAGCAATTGAAAGAGTGAAATTGTTGTGACTTATGTTCTAAGGACACTTACATTTTTTCTAGATATAATATTTGGCAGTTTTATTTTATCTATTGCTGATATAAATCTCTCCTAGTGAAAGAAGTTTGTTTATTGAACTGAATAATCTTTTGTAAAGTAAGAGATCAAGCCCAGGGCGTCAGCTATTAAACAGCTGCTGTAAGCCTTTAAATAACTTTCATTGCAATACGTCTGAGTTCAATGAATACGGTTTCAGATATAATCTTCTCCTTGGACTTAAAATTTCACTATTATTGTGAAGGAGCAGTTTAAATAAAAAGAAGGGCTATATTCAATAATTTGAACGTAATTGAACGGTTTCACAGACGCCAGAGAGTATTTTTCATATGGGAGACAGAGGGTGAACGATGTACATCATTAATGGTATCTTTGTATCCAAATTATGTATAGATGTATATAAAGGCTGGTTTACTAGTTTTATATTTCTTAAAAGCTGGATACTCAAGCTCAGTTTTCAAATAAATTGTCTTGGAAAACGTTTATTGTATTGGAAATGTTAGATTTCTTCAAATATGTATTAACACGATCGTATTCAGTCATTTTTTAGTTGTACGTGGTCCTTTTTTCTTTTGACTTCTATAGGTATACTGCTAAGCTTATTTATGTTGCTTGTGAAAAAGAAATTTCCTTTGTTTGAACGAAATTAAAAATAGTAAACTTGCATTTTAACCTCGTCGATAGGAATACAATATAGTAGATTTGTCGTCTAATCATGTGATTGAACAGTTCAATGTTTGTCATAGTATGGATTCCATTTTCCTTTTTTTACTTGTGGATAAGTTTATTCAGTCCTTTGTTTGTTCTTAATTGACTTAATGTTTTACTCGCTTGTGCATGCAATGTTGAACTTCTTTTCAACGGACGATGCATAACCGTGTGGGGTGACATTCACCGGAACAATATTTTCCATCATCTGTTGGACTTAAACTGGTATAAACCATACGACGTAATATGGCGCAACGCGTAGTATCTACGTTATCTGTAATTTAATTTCGTTACCAGCAAATATTTTAGTAATTTACAATTACTAGTAAATATTTCTGGTTAATATTCAAATTGTACAAAGCTGAAATTATGTATAAGAAGATACTCTTCAAAGATTTTCGTAAGTTGATCATTTCTACAAGAATCCGTTCATACTTCGAGGGGTGAATAAAAGAAAATAAGTATTTTTCAAAGAATAGATTCAAAGTCTGGTATTATTATTATATGAATGATCTGATCTAAAACGAAATTAAACTACTTAATTTTTTTTATCAAAAAACCTGTAAAAGATAATCAGGCACGCGCAAACTTTCAAACTTAGGAATATAAAAGTGTATTTATGAAAATATAATTATCTCTTAAAATTTCAGGTGATAGTAATATGTGCAATAACCGTATTTTCTAAGTAGAATATGTATAGCAGTTTCTAAAGTTATTTCAAATGGTATGTACGAATATATTTTTTTCTGAGTAGAATATGTGTAGCAGTTTAGAAAGTAATTTCATGATTTGTATTTATAGATCACCTTACTTTATTTTTATTATAAATAATTATAGGAAAGTTTCTTAAAATCTTCCATTTAAAAATTATTACCTTTAGAATATTATGGAAGGAGTTTAATCTTTATATTATATATTCTATATGATTACCAGAATTTCAGTAATAATATTTTTCTGAATTCAGCAAAGAGTAAGATTTTTGATATTCACTTAATTTTTATTTCAATGGCTTCGTAAATACACTGTTCATGAATTGTATTATTAACACATTGACAAGAATATACACTTCCTTTTACACATGGAGGACGACAGAGTGCAGTATATATAGATTCAATAATATCTTTATTTTTCTTTTCACTAATATCGCAAATCTCATCTTCAGTATCTGAAATAAAATTGTCCTACATTAACGTAGATTCACTATGCGGTATAGCAGAACATGACATTTCATTTTCCTCATAGCTAGCTCAGTACTTATAATTGAATAATAATCGTCATCACTATCTGATATAAATTATCACTTCTAAACTTGACAACGAGGCACTACTAGAAATAGTCGGAGCTGAAAATTGCTTTTCGGCCATCTTTTCCTCACCACCTGCATCTCCAAAAATGTGTATGTGGTTTGATAAGTGAATTGGTTTACTTTTTACAGTTGACACAACTGAACAGTAATATTTTAACTTTTAAAGTCAGATCTTCTTCTAACTAGATCCAGCTTATTCTAAAGATCAATGAAGACAATGTGAAGAACTGCTTAAATAGAGAGTTTTAGCACACTCCATGTTATGACCTACTTTTCACCGAGCAACTGCATCGCTAAAAAATCAAGCTTCTATGTTAACTTCTCTGTCAATCTTGAGGTTAATTGTTTAAAAACAGATCTTTCCTCTAGGTGTAAAACAACATGTTCCCTTCTCGCCAGCACAACAGGTGCAGAACAAGTTATTATATCTTGCTACACGTAGACTCATTGTCCATTTCAAAGAAGAAGAAAAATAAGTAAAAAAATCCTCTATTGATTGTTTAAATACAAATAGTAAGTCCATAGCTGATCTGTGTATTAAAATATAAATTATATAGCTAAAACTTATTTTTATATTTCACAAAATGAAACTTCTTTCAGTGATTATTTTCTTAAAAAGTTTGAAGTGCGATTTCACTTGTTTAAGTTAAAATTCTAACTTAATAGTAGCGTTTTAAAATTTAACGTTTTAAAAAAATTAATCAATATTAGGATGTTTTAAAAATAGTTTATTATTGAGTTATAACAAACAATTCAAAATAAAATAACCCTATTTTTGTAATTTAAATAATGATTCTTAACTTAAGATTTGATTTCTTTTTATTGTAGGATAGTCATGGAAATTAAGAAAGTTGCGACTGTTACTACCGTAGATGAAGATGAGCAGTCCATTGCTAATCTTGAAGAGATAGAGGGATCTATGTTATGTGTTTCCTCTGGTACTAATACTACTGGTGATGATGCTTGTGCGGTAAATATTGAAGATTCAATTGAAGGAAAGCAAGACAATGTATTAAATGATGAAATGGTATTGAATGAAGTTCTTAGTGTGTTTTCATCAAATGATGGACACCAACCTGTACTTGTTAGAGGAGTTCCCGGTAATTTTTCAATTAATGAGAGTATTACAACTGACTTAGGATGGTGTTATTGTTCACCAACTTCCCTGGATGGCAATTGTATTTGGAAGGCAATAACGGAATGGTATCCTGTAAACACTCAGGAGGCGTTATTATGTGATGGATGTCTTCAATTTTCATCCAGAACAATTCCATGCATGTAAAATGGAAGAAGAAAGACCTTTACGTGTTCGTGCAGTAAGTAGTATCTTAATGGAAGAACAAGCAAGACGCATATTTGAACAATATGCCATGTGGATTCAGAAGAGGCGAAGAGAATATTCAATGGAGGGTTTTAATATATTGTAAATAAGTAATCTGAAGAAATTAATGATAAATTATTAATAAAAGATCGTACTTCAGGTTTCAAATAGTTGAATGCAAATATGCTATTTTAAACACTTTCTCTATCTGAAGTTAAAAAGTGATTATGATGTATTAATTTATATTTGATAAATATGAAGTGAAATATAGATTAAATTACTTCTTACGGAATTTCTTAAATCTTTGGACAATATAATATTCTATACATTTCTCTTTGATTTTATTTAACGTAAATAAATATAAAGATTACATATATTTGATTTTCTTTTAGTAAATTAGTTATTAGTAACATTAATTCTCCATTCCAAGATTAAAATGAAAGAATTTGTTTCTATTCTCTTATATATTATTATTATTATCTTACATATGTGAACGTAAGTATGATGAATGGGGTGAAATTATTAGTAGAAATTTTTAACGATATACATCTAAGTATATTTAAGTATATTTTTTAAAAATACGACTAAATATTAAAATGATTTTAACAAAGATTTTATTATTTACTAAGTTATTCTTAGAACTTTCAAAACAAAGCTTCAATTTGTGAAATTAACATTTCAAGTTTAATAAATAGTATATCATTTCTAGTTAAATTTTTATTTCGTTTATTTTCTTTCTGAAACTTATTTGTTTCGTTTAAAGGGTTTTTGTTATTTTAAGTTTTAAACAATTTTTTTTTTACCATTGAAATTTTCTGGAAGTTACTTACTTTGCACTTAAAATTTATAAAAGGAATTTGATTTCAAAAGAAAAACTATGTAAGTTAATAATAAGAAAATATTTTAGTGAAATAATTTAGTTAAACGAAAATTTAATAAAAAGTATAATGTATTTTACAAATTATTATTTTAGTTAAACAAAGTTGTTTTAAATTTTTGCTTGAACGAAATTTTCTGTAAGTTATTTATTTTACATTTAAAGTTGAAACTAATTTTATTTGAAGAATTTTTTTTGTAAGTTAATAACTAAAAATTATTCTATTGAAATAGTTTAGTTAATCTAAAGTTTAATAAAAAGTATTAATATTTAGTTAAACAAAAAAGTTGTTTAAAATTATTTTTACACCAAGGAAATTATTTACTTCAACGAAAACAAAAAAGTTTTAAATTATTTTTACTTCTTTAAGTTATTTATTACTTAAACAAAAGCACTTTACTGAACGTCTCCTTTAAAATACAAATATTCCACCTTTACTATTTTTTAAAATTAAAGCATCATTCAAAATTTACTGAAAAGAAAAATAATTCACATATTTTATTAAATTATTATCATTTCATGGGTAAATAAAAATCAGATTCTATTTCAATTGTACAAATTTATCTCATACTTTTAAAGTAGTAATTATAGTCTAATTCAAAAACAAAATGAAAATTTCATCTTCAAAAAACCTTGCACAACTTTTGAACTCTGCAAATTTAACCAATATTGAAGTTGTACACAGTTTCTTAAAGCGCAACAGTTCAGTTGCTTAGGTATAGTGTGAGTACAACATTTTACATTGGCATTAAAATTTAATGAAGTAAGCGAAGGACAACCTTCATCATTTACATCTTTTACATTCTTTAGTTGAAACAATTTTTCAATCCATTGCAGTTTTTCAGTACCTTTACAAACTAATACTGCATCAACTTCGCAGACTTGACCAGTTATTTTTCGAATATGAGTGATAGTATAACTATTTAATGTATACCATGATAATGTGTGAAAATTTTCAGTTAACCATTCACACTGTTTTTTGATAGCCAATTGCTAATTCTACGTTAATGTTGCATCACATACAATGAAACACTTACGTAGCATCACTTGCATTTTTTATTATTTCGCATTTAAATGCTTAGAAAATTTTTCTTTGAAAGATTTGAACACGTTAAGAACATGGGATGAGATTTTTAAACGTTGTATATCAATAATATATTGTCTTGAATAAACTGAAGTTTTTACTGGAGATAATTGTTGTTCAATAATAGTTGGAATTAGTTGTGCAATAAATCCACTATTTTGAAAAAAACAACACATTTCTTAAAAAAACATATTCACTGAAATAGTTAAATGTCCTTGTTCCTGATCAATGCCATAATAATCAGTAATTATTTTATGATCATTTACATGATTCATTAAATGTTTTGATATAACAGATCCAGTATTGTACTGATATATACACTGGTGAGTAATGTTTAATGTACATCCACTGCACTTTTGTAATCATTTCGCATTTGTAGTGCTCGGAAAATGTTTCTATGAAAATTTCTAAACTATTCTAAACTAATAGTTTTTCTAAACTAAACTAAAATAAAAATTTCTAAACTAAAATTTCTATGAGAGTTTCTAAACTTCTTAAAACAACTAAAAAATTTTTACTGTTCTAATATGCACGAGTCTAAAATAAACAAAGCATTGCAAAAAGTACACTCCATCATCTTTCGCATTAGGAGTTCAAATAACAAAGTCAGTGTTTTTAGGACCATATAAAATATCTTTTGAAATTTGTTTATCTCTTACCTCTTCCACTTTACGTTCAAGTAAGTTTCGCAAACCACATTCAAAAGTCACAATTCTAAATTCACTACAATTTTCATGTTTTGCTAAACAAGTATTATATATCTGCATAAAGGTAGTAGGTTTAAGCACTGCGTTCCAAGTACAATGATTTAAAAATTCACTACGTTCAACTTCATTCAAGTTCCAACTGAGACATACATGCGCTAACTGATTAGGAATATTATGGAAACAGGTAGCACAAATTAAAAGCATAATAAGGCAATTAAAATTGTCTATGGCTTCCCAAATGCAAAGTTCTTCAATAACATGAATCCCTCACTCACAAGTCGGAATATTTGTTTCCCATCACTTTCACAAGAAACGATTTCAGCAGCAGCATGAGGGTTTAATTCAATTTTTTTCAGTTAGTGAAGATTCATTCTGGAAATCACCATCAGGGAAAACAAAGTTTGATTCAGTAACATTTTCTGCACTATGTAAATCACTTTCAACAGGTTTTAAAAAAAACAAAGTTTCATTCACACTGTGAACCACTGCTCACTGTCACTGAAGGTTGAATAGAACAATCGAAAGCAGTCACTAACGAAGGACTAGTAGACCTATTTTCAATATGCTCCAATTTAAGGCCGCACGTTCTGCTTCCTGCACCGCACAAACAAAACTTTCTGATGAGTAACTCTTATCACACCACATTAAGCTTTGCGAACACATGATAATTTGAACTGGGTTACCTGCTAATGTTACAAGTCTATTCCTGCAGCTACTGATGGAAACCAATCACCTTGTTACATTTAATTGTCCAATGAAGAGGCACTTTCACATTTAGGTGGGGAAAAGTATCAGTCACATAATGAACTTCACCTTTAAATTTCAATAATAAGACAGCGCGTTCTGCTATATACTCTGTAATAACAAATCTGTCTTTTAATGCACTATATTAAGCTTTAGTAGCTCATTTTGAACTACCAGTAAAAGGAAAATACAACTTTCACAATGGGTTGCAGGTGGTCAATTATAGTCTTTCTAGTCACGTGCAACAAATACGTCCTTTATGATTAGTTCTTCACGTAATTCCACTATTTTGTTTCCCAATAGAAAACGAAGTCCATAATCAAAGTTAGATTTTAAATGATTAGATCGAAGATGAGTATTTACATAACATTTAAATATATCATCTATATCCTTTGGATTTAATGACAGTCGATAAACAGTATCATTCAAAAACTGAATATGGTTCTCTTCACTTAATGGTGTTCCACGAATTAAATATCTCATAGACTAGTGTTCCCTTTTATCCTTGTTCCAAAATGCAAATGCGGAACAAAGCAGAATATCTTTAGTGTTCGAATTAGGAATTGATTTTAGTGTACAAGGTTGATCAACCCATTTTGATCGACATCCACAGGAAAGCTTTGCATGGAAAAAGATGTTAAGTTAACAATGGTATTTTCACTGCCGTTTTGTTTCATGGTTACAGGAAGACTAAAGGTTTAAATTTCAATTAGGTCACTGAACACCTACCCAAAGAACAAGATTCAACTTGACTCCAGCATAAAACATGGTAAAAAAGAAAAATAGTGAAATATCACTCATGGTCTATTCAATACATAAAAAGTATGTAAAGATTAAAATCACGGTAGATTATCGTGAATGCTAAGTATTGTGCACAATCACGTAAGCACTTAATTATTTATATATTTCCTGTAATAACTTTTGTAAGTTCACTTATTCAAAGTTATGAAAGTAAATTCACTCATTATCGGGTTCTGCAATGACGTCTTTCTCTATTAATTTTGTCTTTACTTCATCCACTCTGAGCAAAAGTAAATTGCGAAGAAAATATTCAAAAATTTCAACACTATTAAAATGTACATGTTTCGAAAGAAAGACATGATAAATATGAAAAAATTCACAGCATCCATTATCAGTATATATGTGCGTCTCCTCAAAGACCTTTCTTCATCTATAGATCGTTTAACACAACGATGTCTCTGGCGATTGCGTACATTATGGAAACGTTCAACACGCAATAAAGGACGATTGTTTTTATATTTCCCATTTTCGATAGCTCCTAAAATTCACTGATCATCAATCGTGTAATTCACACATCCGCATGAATTTTCAATTTCTCTATAACAAATGATGGTAGATGATATTTCACTGTTCTTCACAGCTATCAGTTTCCTCAGCACTAGAAACATAATACCCTTCATCACTGTCTGAATTAAATTCTACCTCTAATGCAGTGCGAAAAATACGGGAAAATAAGCCTCCATTGTCCGGCGACGGTCCATCGCCTTCATCCGCACTTCGATCTTCGTAAAAATGCATGATACGTTTACTAGTGTCTAATACAATAGCCACAGCACAACTGTGCACAAAATTTTTAAAAGTAAATCAACTTTACACGTCATGAGCCTTTTTGTAAGTAACAAGATTCATCTGGTTCTGTAAACACTTGCATAGTTAAATTTCAGCGAGCATCAGGGGGCATACAAAACAACAAAAACTCTGCGTCGACCCTTTGCTAAAGTATTAATAATGTCATCCAACTGGCGCCGATGTCTATCAAGCGGTAGATATAAAGAGAAACTTGTTCCTCCTCCCCGAGCACCGTCGGCGCGAAACAACACAAACCACGTTGTTGAGCTTTAGAATGTAGTAAACAACTTGTTTTATCTTTCTCCGCGTCGACCTATTGTCCATTTTCAAAGAAAGAAAATTCCTGTGAACACTTGCACACTCATATTCCACGAGCATGAAGCGGGTTGCGAAAGAACAAAAATCATGCGTCGTCAACACTAAGGTATCAAGCAGACAAATATTCCTCCAATCACAAAAGCTGCAAAATACAAACAACTCTGCGCATGCGCAGTAAGTCACTTCTGAGCATGAAAACACGATAGAGTAAAATAGTATGCAACGAATATCGCCAGAGGAAAGACACATCAACTGTGTGCTTCGCGATGACGGCGAAAGTATAACCATTCTCCGTCAAAATAAAATGATGATCTCTTCTAGAAATAAATGTAATTCCTCATTAAAATTCTACAATAAATGTAATCTACCACGACGCATTCTACGGTTTCGCGAAAAATGCGGGCGACGGTTTTTTTACCGGGTTTCGCGGCCTCGTACAGCGAGCATCAACATGGCGGTAAATATAAGAAATCTTCGATTTATTCAATAATCAAATTATTACGCTTTCATTAACATATCAATCAAGCACAAACCTCGGCATCTACGAACATTCCCGAATAACCTCCCCTACTCTTCTACATTACCTCATACCAACCACAGCCTTTCAGCTCTAGCGGTTAAGCCTAAAAAACTGGTTTAAACACGGCCGCTATTTTAGGTCTAAAGTTTACACCAATATTAATGCCCAAATTTCCACTTCTCCTTTTTCTTCTGTTCGACGCGCCCGATTGACTTAAAGCATTGAACGAAGGATGGAACAATGAAACCAAATCTAATTATTTCTATGCGCGTGGTCACAGGTTCAGTTCCCGCCGGGGTCCATTGAAGGAAGTGGTTCGGAGTCTACTTTAGCAAAAACTGTAGGTTCGCCCTTAGAAGCTTACCAGGTCGTTAATACGAATTCAATCAAGCATCAAAATATTGAGCATAGTGGCGCGATCTTTGTGTAGACCCAAGACACTAAACCTTTTACTCTACACTCGAATAAAAATACAAGGCTTATAATTTTTAACGTTTTACAAATAGTTATTGTTGCTACAGTAACAGAGTATAGGTAATCAGGTATTAATGCTCTAAAATTTACATGTCATATTGCAACTAGTAAAGGCATATTATTATTATTATCAGGGTTATTATCTGAACGGATTTATGCGTCTAGGTACTTTCCATGACTTCGAGCGCCCTCTCCTTTTCCCCGGCCTTTCCCCCTTCCCATCTTCACATTATGACAAATTACTCTCCTCCGTCCGCTCGCTATTTAATAAATAATAAGATAATAATTGTTTAATTATTCTAATATGGTTCAATTATATTATTAATAATGGCATTAGTAAAACAATAGTATATCGGTCCACCTTAGGGTTGCCAGGTCTTAAAATTTTCACGTAAGATTTTCGTTTTTTGGGGGGTGGGTCCCTTTTAATCTTACCTTTTATGTCTTCCGCACCATACTTTCTTCACTTGAGGTAGAAAGTAATGTGCAAGAGAGAAAGAAGGTACTTAAAGGGAACCAAAGAGAAACTAAAATCTTACAGGAAAAACGTAAGAGCTGGTAGCCCTAGTCCACCTGTAAATACTACGTTCCTAAAAACTAGCGACCTCAAAGTAATAAAATCTCTAGGAATGGACTAAAGCGGCACTACAAGCTCACTCGTTACGTTGAATACGTGGACAGTTCTTTGAATGTTAAGCATTATCTGAAGATATAAGGTCAAGTTAGGAAGAAAAATCAGACTTGTTCCTGTTGTCATAAAATACAGGTGTGTGTATATTTTTGAAAATTTTAAGGTCTTCAACCATCTCCGGATCAGACGTTGATAGGGTATGGGAGGGTAGCGGACGGTGTCTTAGTTACGATACCATTCTGTCGTTCTTGTGGTGAAACTGAAGAAAACTCTGGAAAACTTCAGTCAGGACTGTCGGCAGCAGAATTTGAACGCATGGTACCTAACCATTGTGAACTCGAAAACACAGGAAAAGACAGTTTAACTTTCCTCACACACATAAATCAAGCATAAATTACGACTTCATGCAAAGTGCTTCAACACAAAGTACCGGTACCTGTTGTCCGTTGGCAGGGATATAGGTGATTATCACGCCCTAGATGTAGCATTGACTAATAATGGTTATCAGTGTGTACAACGACAAAAATAGGAATAAATAAAATTCCTCATAATTATAAGCACTAATGTTGCTTTACTATTTCTAATGTAACCTAACTTTAAATTACTTGAAGTTAGTTATTTGCGAGGGTCAAAGGTTTGACGCTCTCCCTACGTTGTTCTTAATGTTTTCGCTAAATACGTTTTTCGTCTCGTGTTTTAAACTGCGATACGTAATTTCTCCTTACCAACTGCGTCCCGATGAAAGTTGCGCCCCTAGTCCCGGCCTATTAGGCCTAGTGGTAAATCCGGCCCTGATTATTATTATTATTATTATTATTTTGCGTGTTTGCTACACTTCAATGTATTATGATCTAAACAAAATAGATCTCTCTGATTGGTTAAAAAAGTTGCTTGCATGAAACAGATCTTATTCCTAGAGCCAATGCATTGTGTGGATTTAAACACTAGAATTTCCCTTTGGAGTTGTCACTTAAAAAACAAATTAAAATATTATTGCCTCACTTTACAATTTCTTTCACAATCAGAGTATTTAGTAAATTTATTTTTCTTCGTTTCTTCTCATTCCAGCTGCTTTCAATGAAACGTCCAGGTCGAGATTCAAACCCAGGAACAGTAATATGTCCAGATCCTCCACCATTAATATCGAATAGTGACCAAGGTAAGATTTAGTTATTTTACTATTTTCTTGGGTATGTGGAAAACTGTTATACCAAAACCCACGAGTCTACGTAAGGAATCCTAAACGGAAATAGCCCTCGATGATTCCTTCCCAAAAGTTGAATGCTTTATTGAAACTTTTATCTTGGCCTTCACAGCACGTTAAGAGGCTTCAATAGTCCCGCCCCATTTCAAAATATTTTGAAATAACGGATATATGAACAACAATAATTTTGGAAAGCGACCCCAATACCTATTGAATGAGCAAATTTACCATTTCAATGTGTTTATTTTCGATTAGAAATTTCAGCACCTGAGTTGTCAACAGCTTCACGTTGAATGGCTAAATACTGTAAATGCCCTTTCGAACGTTAGATCATCTGTTATGAGCAAGGTTTTCCCTACACCCCCCTAAATTTTAAGGTACACCCTCCAAGAAAAACCAAACCCTGGCCTTTTGTGTGCAGAGACAACAAATCCTTTTCAAGCAAGCAAACAATTCACACAAAGAGAGCGAGAGAGAGAGAGAGAGGAGAGAAAGTTTGTTGTAGTGTTGAAATTTAGTTGTAAAAACTGGGTATGATCATGAAATATAATTAATCGGCGCAATAACTTCAAAGACACTTGGTCTAGGTCCTTTATTCAAATCACATTATATGTAATGAAAATTCTAGCGCCCCATGATAACGCTTAGAACACGCAAAAATGAACATCACATTTATAACAGAAACAGTAAAGCTCGCAGGAGTGATTGCCCAATTCCAGAGAAAGCTAGTCCAGTGGGTCCTCTACTACTCGAATAACACTTCGCTGCCCCACTTGCACCTCGCGGGAACCACTGAATGGCGTGAAAGGTGATCTACGATTAGTTCCGCCAAGTAAGACCCAGCAGGCCCGACGTCACTTTCTTTATATTTCATAGTGTTTGGTGTAGCTTGGAGCCCGAAAGTTTTGCAAACATCCCATTCACACTAGCAAACAGATTCTCAAATTTGAGGATGTCACTCCTACGTCTGTTGTTTCTTGTCAAGTGACCAGTCTCTCTGGATCAACCTCCCATGTATGCATATGCGGGTTCTTTTTGTGTACGTCAGTTTACCGTGTTCGCTCACTATCTTTTTATACACGTTTTCGTATGTGCGAGGTGTATACAGTTCGTGTGCATTATCTGTACACCTCATGTCAAGCGTCAGCTTACTATATAAAACAAAAGGCCTTATCTGTTATATATAAATTATGTGTACATTTTTCCACAAATGAAACTGTTTCTTTTTAAATCGAACGTTTCTTCTGAGTTCCTTAAACAAGCTGAAGATGTTGAACGATGAGATGGGTTAGCGGTCTGCATTGTATGATCAGCTTTGATACTAGTACAGCTATGGACATAAAGATTGTCGCATGTCTTTAGAGATTATTTCCCAAATTCCCAGCTATTTCCCTCGCAGAGGGAAATTTCCCGCAGTTGAGGGAAGTTCCCTGACCTTGAAAAATATGAACATAATCCGACATTAAAGCCCATTACAGAACAATTGTGATATACGTATATTGTAATTATTTGCACAAACAAATAAGGGATTACAAATCAAAGAGAAAATTTAAAAATAATATCAATAAATTAAACACTGAATGTCGTATTAATCCATAGTCTTACATTGAAATCTAGTAAAAACACATATTATTATTCGGTTAATAGGATGGATCAGTGGTTATCGTGCTCGACTCATAATGAATTTTAATTTTGTCATGGGTTCGAATCCTGGTCGTTGATCATATTTTGTAATTGTAGATTAATATAGATAATCTTCACTTTTATCATTTTTTAAGTTTGATATCTAATTCAACTATGATACTTTTATATTTTACTGTTAATTTTAAAGTTATTTCAAGAAGCTTTCTACCATTCTTAGTTAGGAAACGTAATCTGAAAACTGATGGGTTTCTCCTTAGAAGAACCTAAGAATGTAATGTGTGTCCAAAATGTTCATGAATAAAACAATTTAGTGATTGCTGATTTTATTTGAACACTAGTTTTGGTGTTCACTCCTGACAAAATAATAATTAATGAGATCAGAAGCTTCAAGTTACTTCTTGAATTTAGGTCATATTAGGTTGGTTTACCTAGCAGTTGGGGCTGTTGGGGCGTCCCATTTGGGTTACCAAAACTTCTATTAAATACTGCTGGTAACGATAATACAGAGTAATCCATATAAACCTTGAAATTTCAATTACTTATTTATTACTTCCTTGTGGAAGTGACAGTGAATTTGAGATTGCATTGTATTGTTGAATTGGCTCCAGCAGAATCCGTTTAGGGGCCATCGCTGAAATTAAAATACGATTATCGTCCATCCTGTTAAAAAAGTTGAACAGTGA